>VWZN01018487.1:16193-40575 GCA_013396955.1 Regulus satrapa
AAAAAAAAAAAAAAAAAATTGACTCAAACCACTGATCTCCTAATGACTAAAAATGTGGTGTGGCATATGGTGCTGCAAAATAATTTAATGATCACTAAATAAGGATTATCATCTTATGTTAGGTAGTAGGTCTTTATTTGTAGAAGTCTATTTTTTAGTCCCTTGAAAATTTTAAAATAACATTTACATTCTAAACTGTAAAAAGGTTATTAAACAGATTTACAGAATCCGAAGTGAAGTGCAGAGTAACTGAGTCAAATGTCATGGTCTAAATTTTTTTTCAAGCAAAAATAGGAATTGACCTTAGTTTTCTTTATAATTTATCCTACACTGTAATTGTCAAACACTAATTCTGCAATATAATAAACAAACAAGACAAGTAATGAAGCATTTGGATGAGGGCATGCTGAGCAACCTATGCCTAAAGCAATGCTTATTTCTTCTTACTTTGTAGATGTATTTATTATTCAGAATTATTTTAGTAATACTTAGTTGTAGTATTGTCATTAGGGTTACTGAAATGCTGTTCCTAAGAACTGGGAGGTTATTTTAATGTTTATTTTTTTGTGGCTTCCATTGCTTCCCTTTTGTACCTGAAATGTTCCAGTCAGAAAATAAACCTATTTTTTAATTGAGCCGGATGGGGCTGAAAATAATTCTATTCAATTTTTAGATGTAATTTAATTTAGTCTTGGTTTTATGTTTTCATGTAACACAAGAAGACCTGATCAGGCTGTAGCTGCTCAAACTCAGCAAAAAATGAATGAAGAAGCTCTTTATTTTTAGTAGCAGCTCTGACCAAGATAATGTTGGTTGACATAGCTTTTTTAAACTTAAAAAAAAAACAAAAACATGGAGCAAAAGAAATTATGAGCATATGAAGAGAATGGTTGAGCTGGAAAAAACATAACCTTCATATGGAGGAAAAAAAAATTCCATTTCATGTTTTAGAAAGCTTCCACTTGGAGATTGGATTGATTTATGGATTAATTTTATTTTCTCTTGCATATATGTTGTATAATTAATCCTGAAATCATTATCTGTGCATCTAGAGTTTTATTCTGGTGATGATAGTGGTTTAGGGACACAATTTTTCAGCATCTTGTATTTACCATAAGTGAACACTACGCTAAAATGAAATTATAATAAGTATACTAATTAATAGAACTGAGTCCTATGAGCATGCACATTCATAGCACTTGTTCATATGTGTATTCCAAGTGAAACTACGATGGTCTTACACATGATAGGGCTTTTATTTTTTTAGTTACTGTGTTCATTATGTAATATGGTGATATTTAAATCATACAAGATGTAAAAATATCAAAGAATGCATGTTTTTGTTACTCACTGGTTAGAAAAGAGCTTAAATAAACAATAAATTTAAAAGGGCAAGAGCAGAAACACAACCTCATTCAGTGTATTTCTGTCAAAAATTAATGTATTTTTTTCCTAATCCACTACTTTTTTCAGTGTTTAAGGAGAAAATATTAATTGCTTTATATTTCCATTTCTTTGTACCAAGATTTTTTTATCTTGCTACAAACAAATGGAAATATAAAGCAATTACAGTGCTCTCTAGTGAAAACCTAAAACCAGATAAACAGTTTTAATTGAGATCTGTTAGTTAATTCTCTGAGAAGGAAGCATTGAGCTATTTGCTATTTTACTGGGTTCACATTCACAGCTGAGTTAAAATATGTAAGGAATTTCTTAAACTCATAGTACTTTAAAACTTAATAGTTTCTTTATTGATCTCGGAAGGTTCTTCTGGGCAAAGCCCTTTACTGGTTGCTTTGAGTGGAAATCATACTGGGCAACTGAACTTCACAAGCAAGATGAATCAGCTGTATCTCCGCTGGTCAACTGATCATGCAACCAGCAAGAAAGGATTCAAGATCCGTTACTCAGGTAACTATTCATGCTTTCTATTAAGTTATAATTTGTGTATATACTGTTGTCTACCTAGACTTAAAGCCATGACAACTGTTCAGCGTCAAATAGAACTTCTAACATAATGTCTGAACAAAAGTTTTTATAACATATTTTAAGGATGTGAAATAATTCTATTTTAAGTTTAAGGTAAGCACAGAACTTGGTCTCCATTTTTCCCAGTTTTCCAGAGATCTTCAAATTAATAATTCTCCAATTAATACTCCTCTCTGCACCTGTTCTCTTGTCTTATCAGGTTCCAAGAGAGGCCTTGGAAATGTAGTGGTAGGGATAACCCTTAGATTTACACAGAAGTACTCAGAAGTAAGAATTTTTGATCTTCAATAGCTGTGAAGTACTTCAACTACAATTCAGTACACAATTATTAGGTTTACAGTTTCCTGGAGTTGCAGTGCACAATTCTCATTACTATGTTTTTCTTCACGTACAAATAAATGAAGAACTGGGTGGGAAATGAAGCACTCATTTCTTCAACAGGCTGCATATGAATCTGGTAAAATGAATATTCTAGTAATTTAGTTTATCTCAGTTGTGCTAAAATTATTTCCTTTATTAATAATAAAAATCAAGAAGAAACCTATTGAAGTACTGGATTATGTGCTACACGTAGACGTATTGATCCTTACTCAGTTTGCAGTCTGTTTATGTTGTCTCCACACATACATCTACAGACACATTTCTATTAAAAGGCGTGGCTTAGGGATTATTTACATGATGTGAATACTGTGTGTGAGAAAGGTGATAATTGCTATCATTAACATTTGCTACTTCAGTGTTTGGACTTGATTAGCAATGTAAAGGTTGTTGTGTTAATTTTGGTGGCTAATGATTGTCAATATAATGAAGTAGAGAAAGGAATAGACAGAATGTTTTAGCAGAACATTTCATGAAGTACCAGGTAACTCCCATTTAGTCATGATAAATGTTCTTAGGGAGACCATTTATTGGGAAGCTCACTCCTTTTCTGTTCTATCTGTGCTCTGCCTAATTTCTGGAAAGTTTCTCTTGTTACTGAAACATAAGATCAGGGCTCAGCTTGGAGCATTATGATTGTTTGGGGGATTTAAGAACTAAGCAGAAACTGTTAGTGTTCAGGAAAAAATCAGTAAAAACATCATCTTCACATGCATCTTTGGATAATTGCGTCAGAAAAACTAAAGCTGAGGGATGAGGAAAGGAAAAGTTTTTTCAAGCATACTTGACAATAATTTAGTTTTTCATAGTAAAAAAGCAATTGCAGGGCATAGTAGATGGATTGAAATAGTGGAAGAGGGAACAAAGACAACCTGTCTCATCATAGCTCTCAAATGTCTGGCAGTGAAAGGAGTGTGCTTTCGTTCATTAATTCAAGAGGAGGAAGAAATATCAGGGTTACATGAATAGACTTCATGTGAAGATTTTGGTTTGTAAGTATCAAATTATTAGGGAGAAAGATTTTTGAGGAATGGCAAAATATTTTATACTTTTTCATGTACGCAAAATGTGTTTTTCAGTACTGAAGAAGTGGTCTTAAATTGCTAGGCTAAATTCATCAATTATTATGGAGCTAGCTATGACTAACAATGAATTTGAGGGACTGGAGACAAATATGCAATCCTTATGGCTAGGTTTTAAGAACAAACAACAGTTTAGCTTTTTCTGCTTCACTAACAGTCAGTGCCTGCATTTTTCTCTCAACTTCTGTCCATTTTACATGAGATTCAATGGAAATAATCAGCATGAAAGAAGAGTAACAGCGAGCAGCAGAATAAACAATTGCATTTGAATCCTAATGAGGGAAAGCAACATCATGAAAGTAGGAAAAATACAAGATCCCAAAAAGGCTATTGATACTGTGGCAGCTGTGACTGAGCGAGCAGGCTTCCTCATGATGAAGAACCTATTGAAATGAATTACTGCCCTCCCATAACCTTTCCCTTCTTCTCCAGCTATGCCTGTGCACAAAATTTTGTAAAATGTGTTTTTTTCACAGCTAGATTTCTCTTGTACAAATTTATTCACTGTTAAAAAGCACTAGAAGCTTTTATTAGATTGCTTAATATTTTCTTTAGCATACGACCTTAAATGTGTATTTAACTGTTTGCTTAATATTAATAGTATGTTTATTATCATGTGGTATAAGATTTTTTGCTAAATCTCAGTGGAAAAAAGCTGGGACATTGCAGCTTTTAAGGACTTTGAAATTCTAAGTCTTTTAAGGACTTTGAAATATTATAGATACACTAGCATATATTTTAGTCTAAATTATGCATTTCCTAACTTCACTAATGCCTAGATATTAAATGATCCTTCTTAATTCATGGAGTATCTACAGATGATTCTTCAAGAATTTATAACCCTGGATGCACATTCCTGCCCAAGCAAGCTAGGGTAAAAGCATAAGTAAGAAGAGGTGGACTTTTTTTTTGTTTTGTTTTGTTTTCTTGGGTTTTTTTTAAAATTACTGGTAGAAGGAATGGTAGTGCAGTACAGCACTCGGCATATCCACTGGAAGCACAACAACTTGGGAATCATATGGAATCTTCATTTGCCGTTTTTCAAATTGACATTGCCACTATAACATTTACAGACTTTTTTTAAACTTTTGGTTATTCATTAAAAAGTAACTGAGTCAAGTGGTTACCTACCTAGTTTTTAATTTCCTGCCATTTGCACTATTTTTTCTTAGCCTCAGCTTTAATTGGCTGGGTTTTTGTAGCAGGGGAGCTACAAGTATGGCTTATGAAAGAATGGCAATCGTACCTCTGCAGTAACACACTTTAAAAAAAAAAAAAAAACCCAAAAAAAACCCACCCAAACAAAACCAACTCAGCAGCCATTAGAAGGAGTGAGAACACATGGCAGTGACAACTCTGAAGAATCCAAGGACAGTGAAAATGGAGGGGAGGAAGGTGCTCCAGGCTCCAAAGCTGTTTCCCTGCAACCTGTTCAGCTCTTTAACCCAAGCACAACACTGAGGCCCACCGAGCTGTTCACTCCCCCCACAGCAAGATACATGATGGAGTAGAAAATCAGAAGAATGAAAATGAGAGAACTTGTGAGATTACATTAACCGTTAATGTTTAATAGGTAAAAGAAAAGTTGCATATTCAATGAAATACAAATAAGGAATTTATTCACCACTTCCCATTGACCTGTATTCAGCTATATCCAGGAGAGCAGAGTCTTAATGATGACATAACTTTTAACACTGGTTCCTCCTTCTTCTTCTTCTTCTCACCACTTTTATTGTTGAGCATGATATCTTACAGACTAATCTTTGGTCAGTTGGGGTCAGCTGTCCCATCTGTGTCGCCTCCCAAATCCCCGTTCATCCCCAGTCTCCTTGCTGGTGGGATGGTGTGAGGAGCAGAAAACACCTTGACTCAGTGTAAACCTTACTCAGCAGTGACATCCCTGTAGGATCAACGCTGTTTTCATCAGAAATCCATAACAGAGCCTCATATTAGAGCTTTCAAAGTAAATTAACTCTATCCTAGGCAAACCAACATACCTGGAAAAAGAGAAGCAGGAAGGGGAGAGCAGGTAGAGCAGAGGCTTTTCACAATTTGATTTGATTTCTCATCTTACTGTGATCTGATTGGTAAAAGATTAAATTAATTTCCACAAGTCAGGTCTGTTTTGCCTAGGACAGTAATAGCTGAATGATCTCTCCCTGTCCTTATCTCAACACACAAGCCTTTTGTAATATTTTCTCTCCAGTCCACAACTAAGAAAGGGAGCAATTCAGCGGCTTTGGTGTGCACCTGGCATCCAGCCAGGGTCAACCCACCAAACTTATATTATGTTCTTTTAACCTCATATGTAATTACAAGAAATTTAATTCTTCACCATTCTTTTCTTCTTATATTTAAGCTTTGGACATGTTAAGCAAGTGTTCCTACTCCCTCTTTATTTCAATTTAAAATAAAAGAATATTGATTGGTTTGTCTTTACATTTTCCAGTAGATGGTTAGAAGTGATGAGGGAATTGTACGAAGATGTTCATCAGACTCTATATAATTGCTTCTTCTCTGATTTGTAAACTTTTAGGTGGTAATTTGCACAGCAGGAAGGTCACAGTGGAGTTTTATACAGTACTGTTAATCATGAAAAATATTCAGGATGATTTATAAATGTTGAACCACCAGTATGAACAGCTGTCATATAGCAGGTTATGTAGTCAGATATTTCATTTTGGAAAGGGGAAGACATTCACAATTATACCACTAAAGAGGGAACAGGCCTTTGCCCTTATTGTCTTTTTATATTGCTTATTTGTTAGATTTAAAATAAAATGCAAAAGAAAAAGAAAGACATCTGAATCCCTTTTTGTTGCTTGGTTGATTATTGTTCTCCATTTTGATCCTGAACATTTTAAAGTGAAAAGTAACATATTGAATGGATGATGTTCCTAAACAAGGAAATTGTTTAGCAATCAGAAAATATATATTTTTTTTTTTATCTCATCTTACTTACTTACTTTAGGCAGTGTCCAATTTCTTATCTATAAAGTGAGTGTGACAGTAGCCCTCTACTGCAGTGGATATTTAAAGAATAGAAGCACAAAGACATAAGATTCCTGGTAATATGACATAGACAATTAAGTATCCGAAAGGGAAAGTTTTAAGGAAAGAATATACTGAGGTGTAACTTTTTATTTCTCAACATAAAATCTAGCATATATAGTAAAAAAAGCACTGTGGTATCTGAAATAAATTTTCTCATTTATTTATAATTTCAAACATAGTTCTGTTTCTGTGAATACTTACAAACATCTTCTTCATATTAGTTTTTTGACAACTGATCAAAGATACTGCTGGAAAATCAAGTGATTTGCTAAGATTTTTTTTTTTTTTTTAAATTTTGTAGATTCCCTGTAGAGAGTGAGTTCTACAAAATAATCTGGGAGGGTTGGACATGCAGTTTAACAGAATTTTCATTTCTAATTGGGAGTAATATAATTTATCTTACTTCCCTGAGACAGAGTGTCTCAAAATGCAAAAATCCTCCCCTCAACATAAATGTTTAAATGTTCCAGCTATTAAGAGAATATGTTTTGTTAAAGGAAGAGTGTGGTCCTGAAAATGCAAGATCAGTTTATATGTGCTGCTGTCCACACATCTGTTGACTGATGTATGAGTTAGTTTGCAGCTATTATCCTGTTGGTATTCAGTGGCAAATTAGAAAAGTTCTGATGTTAAGTGAGCTGAATACTTTAATTATAAGTGAGCTGAAAATGTTCAGTATGTTGCCTTACAAAAGGCACTGTTATCTAAGAGGTCTTGAAAGAATGTGGGCAATTTGTCCTTGGGAAAAGTAAATTAAATCTATGACTATAAAGTTACTTTGGTCACTGGAGCAGTCATAGAAGTTTATCACATTTTGTGTTAAAACATTGTCATTCCTAGATGAGAGCACTCCTGTGTCATTATACCTATTTCAGCTCAGCCTCATAAGATTCCAAGATTGATTCCCCTCAGAAACTGGCTGGAAGAAAAACTGCATTTTATCACAATGGTCCTTGACACAAGACTGCAGTATTTATGAGTTCACTGCATAGATTTTTGCTTAAGCTCAACATTTTTACTCAACTTACAGTATCTGCAGTTTTCAGTCTGGCATTATTCAAGCATTTGCTTACACTTTAGGTCTTCAGACTTTTATTTATTGTTTTGTGTGTAGTTCTTCTGTTACTATGTCAGTTTCTGATCCAGGAAGTTATGAGTGCTGTATCCTAGGCTCTGAAGGCAGTTCAGTTTAAAGAACAGTTTATAAATTACTAAGATATAAATTAAGAAGGGAGTTGTATGTAGACTTATAACTATTCCTTTACTATATCCAGAAGTGTACTTTTCAGAGTTGTGAAATGAAAATCCATCTTCAGAAATTTTTCGATAATTTGCTTAAAATGCTTTTCTCCTTTTCTGTACATATCATGCTTCCTTGGCAGCACAAAATACTGTCATTTTAGAGGGACTTTTGCATGGATGTGGATTACAGGCACTGCTTGCCTGTAAACTTGTTACTGGCTTCTGCCTTGCTATCAGCCTGCTGCTACTACTTTAAAATGTCGTTAATAATAATTTCTCTAGGACTGGAAGGTGGATCTGATCTATGTTAAATAAATTCTTTAAACAGAAGTTATCGCTACCCACATGGTTTGCATCACAAAATCCACATTATGTGTTTCAGAAACACTCATGAAACAGTCATGAAAGAATAAAGTTTGGTACTCTGGGAGCACAGCCCCTTTCTGATACATGGGATCTTTTCTGTACTGCTATCTGGTGAACTTTTCACTGTAGTTCAAGGAATTCAGTTCACTTCATGTAGTTAACTAGTTCCATCCATCATACTTTTTTGTCCCAAACCATTTACTCATTATGGTCAAAAAACCTCTGCCAAGACAGTCTAGATGTGCTCATCAACCCTTCTTTCTGATCTCCACCATTTTTTTCACCTCTCCCAATAAATCACAGTCTACTTTTTGTGGCAGAAAACATAAGATTTTTTCTTTATCCAGCTTTTTTATATCTTTTCCACCTAGGTTATCATCTTAATATCTCTTTCTTCCTCTTTACAAAGACTTCCCTTATTTGTTATCCTCCTCCTTCCTTTCTTCTGTCCCTGATCTTCTCTTTCTTTGTCTCCAACTAGTCAATTTCATTTTATTTTATAAATTTTTCTTTTCAGTTTCTTTCCCTGAATCACATTTTTGCCTGAAGAAAATCTCAGTCTCTGATGCATCAATCCTTTTGGTACCACTTCTAATGGCTAACCAAATCCTTCTCTTTCTCTCATTTTCATCACTTTCTCCTGGTCTCTAGTCCCTATCTTCCTTTCTCATCTCTTTTCACAATCTGTCATTTTCACAATCTGGCTATACTTCCCCATGGCTCTTAAATCAGAACCTTTGTGTCAAATATTCTTTCTTCCTTTTCTCCAGTTATAACCTCCCTACTCTGTCAAACACATTTCATAATTTTATGTTCACACTCAAACATCTGCCTTTCACAATGATAGATGACCACAAAGATTTACCAAGGCACCTTGTTTCCCAGATCTCCTCTTCCATATTTCCTACAGATCTAGGAAGAAGCTGCTGCTCACTCACCTTGGGTTGTCAGGAAAAGTAAGCATTAGTAACATGAAGTAACTCCCCTTTGTCCCCCCCCAAAATATCCGGCTAGCTATGGTGGATGGGGGGGTAAGGGGGAGCCCTTCACGACCTAGGATGAAAGACCAAAGGGCTGCTTCTCCTCCGGGATACGTAGATGTTTATTCCAGGCTGGGATCCGGGAGGAAAAGAGCACCGGGAAAGGGTTTCCCGGGAATTTCAAACCTCGGGAGAGGGGCGGGGGGGGACAAAACACCAACCAATGGGATAACATTCCAGGGCCAAGGAGGGGAGGGGAAGGGCACGTCACATTTTCAGGGAGGGGTTGCAGAAAAACCCAGGATCATTAGATATGTGCATACCTACAGTAACAGTAGGTTGAAGGGATGGTTGAAAGCCGAAAATACACAGATGTCATCAAGGTATCTAGGAAAGGAGGATATAGTTTTCTGTGGAATATATGCAACAATAATCTTTAGGAATTACATATTTTCAAAGGGATGTTGAAGTAAACTCTGAGTGATGTTTCATTTATTCATCTTCCTTTTTGTTTTCTTCTGCAAATTTCTTAGTTTATTTTTTTTTCTTTTTTTTTCCTTGACTCCTCTCTGAAAACTACTTGATTTACTGGAGAGCTTAGACCATGATTTTGGGCTCAAGGCATTCAACATAAGCAAAAATTATGACTGATAGATTTCCCCTTTGGCTCCCAAGGAAATTTCCAGTATCTTGACATCATTCTGTGTAATTCAGCAGCCTGAATGCCCCATATTTCATGCCATTTTAAAGCTTCTCTCTCTGGATGGTCATATATATTTATTGTTTTAATTAGCCGTAGCTAAAACATGGCAATAAATACCTTGGCAATCACAACACAAAGTTTAACCTGTTATACTAAAAATCTTATTATGTATTAGAAAACCTATTCTTTTATGTCTAGACAAGAATTTACTGTTAGAATAACAATTTTAGCAGTTTAATAAACGCATTACTTGTCAAGATTAAATGGTTATAGGAGGAGATAGAAAAAAGGAGACATGAAAGGTGCTATACAGAAAAACAGTACAGTTAGAATGTTTATACAGTATTACTGGGCTACAGACAAATATTTTATGTCTAGAATTGCAGTACTGATGTAATTCTGATCTGCATATATATTTTTATGACTCTTCAGCTTTTCTTAAAATATAGAATATTTAAAATTAAATAGCACTTAAGAGGTTAATGGAGATGATTGTAGAGATTTTGACATGCTTGTTTTGCAATAACAATCTTACTGTTCTTCAATATGTTGAAAGGAAAATTAAAGCCACATTTATTGTGCTTCTTTAAATGTCAACTCCCTTTTTAAAGAGTAATTTGATAAATAATGTAATTCAGGCAAGCAAATGAGTGTCACCATCCTTATGAAAGACACAAAACATGGCCCTAAACAATTCTTTTACTGGAACATCTTGGCTTATTAATTTTCATTCTGGTTTTCATTTTCTCATCTATGATTCTGTGGGGTTTTTTTCAAACAATCCCAGGTGAAAGGATATACAATAATAACATCTTAAGTAGAAATAATGTTGCTTAATTGTGAACTATATCATATAATTCCAACAAGATGTCAATATTTTTCAGTATCTTTAATATTTGACTTACCTTTACTGCTTATGTTGAATATTACTACTTAAAAATATTGACTTTGATATACTGCATCCAAACCTAGACACTTAAAGGAAGCATTTAAATTAGGAATATAATCAACTCCATATTCTCTGTCAATGAACAAAACCATTCTTCTTTAGGTGGTAATTGATACCATAGGTGCACTGTAAGGTGACAAAATATACATTAAAGATAAAAAATGTTTAAATAGAGCTAGATATTGAAAGTTGTATACCAAGATCTGTATTTATGCACTTGTGAAAACAAAACAAAACAACTTGTACTGGATAAGTGTCTCCAGAAGTTAAAATTAATATCACAGTATACCTAAGACATTTCAGTATGATGGAGGGAGTATTCCAACAGTAGTTGCAGTCTCAGTCTCTTTGGTATTGACATTTAGTTCTCAGTGGAGCTCAACAGTGTCTTCCCTGTGAAGAATGTTCATAGGCTTATTCACTGGTGTATATGTTTGGTCAGGTTTATTTTCAGAAAGCCATGATCCTGCCACGCTGCTTCTGAAAAGATAATCTCAGTAAGCTTGAAATGGTGCATACCTGCTTCAAATATGCTGTGATTTATACATCAGTATGGGGTCTGGGTAATTTTTCCATATTGCTGTTATCCAGTGATAAAAGTTTGCATTCTACAAACAGATTCACATTACAACTCTGCAAATAGGGTGCCAAACTACAGTGTACTTCTGCTTGATCTGGGTCCAGTTAAGGTATCCATATTCCATCCTTACAGACAGATATTGGAACCTTATTTTAAAAAATGGTCTTTATTACTCACTTTTTAGCACAAAAAATAATTGTAATTCTTTTACTTACTCAGCAAATATCAAAAAATTTACATTTATATGTCACAGGTCCTCAAGGACCATGGTGGTCATGAAAATCCCTCTGCAAAAAATATTAGTAGAGTAGTGATTAAAGTTTAGCAAGGTTCACTTTCATTTCAAAACTCAAACAGGTGCATTCTCTCTTACTTCCTATGTACTGTAAATTAAACATTTAGGAAGTTGCAGTCAGTTAAGTTACATCCTTTTCATAAAAAATAATATAATTGCCAATGTCTTTGAAAGAATATGCGCAAAAAAAAACCTGCATTTTGGCCTGGAAAAAATACCTCTGAAAAATCAGTGTATTGTTATTTGTCTTACAAATTTCTAGCATGTCTGACAAAATGTTTAAACTTTGACTTTCATGCTTAAGTGCACAGAAATTTTAAATAAAATATTTATAATTAGTTTTGTATATTATGTAGCTCAAAAATGATTCTGTATTTATAAAGTTATCAGACTTGATGTAAAATGTTTGTTATGTTAAGCAAACTTACTGGAAATTGTATATATGCTTCATGATTTTAGTTTCCTTATGTGCAGAGGTATAAACTGGTTTTGATTGTAAATTTTGTTTTTGAATTTCATGAGTTTCTTAATAAGTAGTCTGAATCTTCACTGAAGGTTCCCACAGTCCTGAAAATGTTTCAGTATTGATTTTAGTGGCATTTAAAGTTTGTACACATCATAAGTAACTTTAATTTTGTACATTAAGTTAATTTGATTTGTTTTTAATAATTTCCATTTTTTGGTTTTCAGCTCCTTATTGCAGTTTAAACCCTACCTTGAGGAATGGTGGAATTGTGAATAAAACAGGTGGTCCTGCTGGAAGCAAAGTTCGCTATTATTGCAAACCCGGGTATAGGATGATTGGTCACAATAATGCGACGTGCAGGCGCTACCAAAATGGCATGTACCAGTGGGATTCTCCTGTGCCAATCTGCCACGGTAAGATGATGCTTTCTTCTTGAGTAGGCATCTATAATTTCATCGTAAGGGTCTTTCACAAAACAAAGATGCAGCATTGTCAATACCGCTGGATGCCAAGAGAGACACTGACATCATGACTGGATACATAGACATACTGACTTATGTATTTCATGCATGCAGAGTTGAAGTATTAAAGACTATTCATGCTGTGAAATACATACCAGGTGAAAAATATGTTTTCAGTACTTTTTTTTCTTTAGTAATGTACATACCTATAAACAGACCACAGGTCAGGGGGTTTTTTGTTGTTGTTGTTTTTATTGGTTTGGTTTGGTTTGGGTTGGGTTTTTTTTGTTTGTTTCTTTTTGTTTTTGTTGTTTGTTTTTTTTTTTAATATCCTGAAGCTGAACCAGGGTCTACTTAAGCTTGATGCTCTTATTAATAGTCTTTACTATTGTCAAATGTATATGCCCTTTTCCTGGAAGTGTTCCAGGCCAGGTTGGATAAGGCTCTGAGCAGTCTGGTCTAGTGGAAGGTGTCCCTGCCCATGAATGGGGTTTGGAACCAGATGGTATTTAATGTCATTTCCAACCCAAACTATTATATGAATCTGTGATTATGTCAGGGACCCAGGGAAGAGGAAGAAGGCTGCAAATTCTATCCATATCATATATGGCCTATCCTAATACCTGTTTGTTTCTAGCCTGCTTTCTTTATAAAATGAAATTATAGTAGCATTCATATATAAGAACACGATTGATTAAACTCGCCTTTACATGTTCTTAACTTTGTAAGATGTTAATAGTAGTTCTTATGTCTTCTTCAAGAAAATATTTTGTTTGATGTTCTGTATCAGTGATGGTTTAGGTATTTATAAAAAAAAAACATAGGATGGAAGTATAAAAATTCTATTCTGTGAATTAAAATAATAAAATTTTAAAAAATAGGTCAGCTGAGATTTGGCATGTTGCTTACTCTTCTATTGAAGATATGCTGTTTGCAAGTAAAACGTCTCAGGTATTTGGGTGCAGTTGAAGAACTTAAAGGAATAGGGTTCCTACATTTTATACAGAGTAATTTGGTAACTAAATATTTCATCTGGATGAGCATTTTCTTGCTAAGAAGGGCTATGTGGCTATACCCCTACCAGCCCAGGGAGAAACTCAGACTGTCAGTGTGCCACAAGCAGGACCTGTGTATCTGTGCTTCCAGAATCCAGGATGTCTTCTAATCTCATATGTTATCGTGTTATATGGTATCAATCACATATATGTGTTATCTCATATATCAGTGTTATATGGTATAATGCCACATATGTGCCATATATGATTTAATATGGCACGTGATTCTGTTTGATCTTCCTGAATGTCACTAAATCATGGGTAATTTTGAGGTAAAATTTGGGGACAAATGCTGCTTTTGCAATTAATTGAACTGCATTTTAATTTGAACTGTTTCTGGTTCAGGCATCAAAACTGAAAATTCAGAAACTTTGCATTAAGGAACCTGGAATAATGAATATACCTACAGCTCAGAATCAGTAAAGTGGAGGACAAAACTCTGTTTCAGATTAAATCAAAATTTTACCATCTGTATGTGGTATAAAATTTTGATTCATTTGCTTAAACAGAGAAGTCTAGTGTCATTTTCAGTGTCCTCAGGTGTTTTACCTCTCCTCCATCCACCAGCAGAGAAAGGTGCAAACTCCTATGTTATAGGCACTAGGCTTGTAGGATGTCTTGGAGGCCTAAGAATCTCAGGTGGCTCTAGACAATGGGAAAAGAAAATGAGCCTCATCTGCATAAACTCTTGTATTTGATCTGGTCAATACTGTTGCTGGAACTTTGGGAGCTATTTTGCTGGCTAAGTGTCTTTTTTCAAAAGGTACTGAAATTTTATTACCTTAATCTGGATCTCAGTTACATTAAGCACGCGAGGATAGAGACAGTATTCAGTGTGTACCTGTTAGACTGGGAGAGTTGAGGCCATAAATTTTAAGAAGTCCTATATTTTACTTTTATTCAGAATTTAAGATCTTGTAATTCCTCAGCTGTCAGAAATTTTATGCAAATATATCCCTTGGCTTTCTACTGCTTACCTATCCAGACAAAATTAGCCTTCTACTGCTACTTCCACTATTGCTTAATCAAATAGCAGAGTTCTGTATAATAAAAATATGATTCAGCACTTGAAAATCCTCAAATAGCTTTTTTCTTTTTAATGGTTTCTTTCTTTTTTTAAAAGAACAGTCTAATGTTAAGTGTTTTCTTTTACATTTTTAGCTTTTACATTTTATATTCACTTTTTTCTGGTCAGTGAAAACAGTGGTTCAGGAAGTGTTTCAAATTTGCCATTCTAACCTTGAAAATTATGTCTAAACATAATGAGGTGTGTGAATGGAGAAAAAAGTTCTTTAAACAATTTAAGAAAAAAGTGCTCACATTTAAGAACAAAATGGAATAATTCCTAGACAGGAAGTCGGAAAATGTGCAGTTGTGTGCAGGACTTGATATAACATCCCAGGACTTGATAGTTGACTACCAAAGGTCAAAGAGCCTCAAAAAGCAATAGGTTATGAACAGAGCTTAAGAGGACTCAAGGAAATCGTAGAATACTTCAGACACTGTGTCTGCCTTTATCACTATGTGCAAGAAGGAGATTTGAAATTTTAGCAATCTAGTATGTTCACAAATACTTTTTTCTTAAATTTGAAGCTGTATTTATAGTTTCATCAATATATGTGGCTGTGGCTATGTAGATTTCTGTAAACAATGGAAGAAAAGAATATTTGCAAGGGAGTTGCTTTAATCTTTACTATAAATTTCTTATAAATAAGAGTAAGATTCCTCATTTTAGTATATAACTTTACAACTCTGGCACAGTTATTCCAACTTATATGTCTGAATGAGGCATTTGTTTTTCAAAAACTCTGAAATGGAGAGCATATTTCAAAGTTTATTTAGCAACTGTTATCAAAATGCATTCTCTTTGAAAATTAATTAAAATTACACATTTGGTTCAGCTCCTGGATTTCATTGTAGGATCTTTCTAAATCAAAATGCCTTTGATTAGTTCAGACACTTCTGTAAAATCCATCCTGCATGGTTACATTTGTAATTAATAACTTTATTGTGTCAGAAATAATTTTTGAAATCAAGTTTGATCATACTGTCAAAAAAGATCATTCTTTTTTGTGTATCTATTACAACAACATCTAATTTGAATATGAAAACATCTAATATGAGTTAATCTGATAGGGTCAGAAGACATTTTTCAATTCTAGCCTTCTCAAATGCAAATATGTGTAATAATATCCTTAATTCTGTATAAAGAACTTGACTCCTATCTAGGAAATTAGAACTTAGTGTAACTGCTTTTATTTCATTTGTGAGGTGAAAAGAGAAACATGAGTCATGCTACATTCAAAAAAGATATAGAGATAAAATCAAAATTATTATATAATAGCAGTAAGTAGTTGCTGAGAGGAAATAGTAAGACCCTGGTGCTGATACTGGCAATGACATTTGTCCTCCACTGATTAGCTCATATATAGAATGTGATCCTGGGGGATAGTAGGAAGAGATGACTGAGGCTGGAGATGAAGAGATGATTAGAGAAAATGTAAGAAAGGCATGACAAGAAGAGCAGTTAGAATGGAAATCTGAAAGCGAGTTGTCAGGGTCAATATGGATTGCCAGAGTCTGGAGGCTGAGACCTGGTACCAGTGAGAGTGCAAGAGAGTGGCTGTGTTCCTCTGGCAGGCATGAGCAAATGCCCCTCTTTATCCTACATGTTCTTCCTATACAGGACTCAGCTTTTGACTTTAATCTTCCTGATTTCTCCCACTCATTCTTAAAAGAGCTAAAAATAATTTTAAAGAGCCTTTAAAATTTTTGGCTGCTCTTCACCAGTTACTTCTTAGTAGGTTTATAAAAGAAAACTGGAGATACCTACTTTAAGGAAGTTCTGATCTGAATTGTGAGTACTCGGAAAAGTTCAATATCTATGACAGAATCATGATACAAGTAGAGCTGATGCCAACAGTTCCTGCTTAAAATGCTGATTCCAGGTACTGTCATTATGCTAACTTCTGTGCTTGAAGTGTATAGATGTACAGTGTGGACCTAGAGATCTTTGTACTTTTTGCTGTACTGAACAAAGGTTCCAGGACCATGACTGTGTTCCATGTCTGCTCTGGGAGAGTATGCTTGAAAATACCCATTTACAGTTTGCACAAGACCTATGACTCTGAGGCCACCAAACTACTTCCTCATAGGATCACATGTTCTGTGGTTTCGGGCATGAAGTTAAGCTTAGGCCTTTTACTTTTTTGGTAAATATTACTAGGCAAAAATATCCCTCTTAGCATACAGTCTTAAAAATTTAACATAAGTAGCAAATTAAAAATATCAAATTCCAGCTATCTCTTACAGACCAAAAACCATATTTCAGTACATAAAACAATAGATGTATCATGCTAGACTAAAAGTGTCCCAGAAAGTTAAGGAGAAACCTGGTAGCAGTCTTCTAATAAGCTAAAAGTATTTCTAAAGATGAATAAAATAGTTAATCAGTGTTCTTTCTAGATAGAGGAATTACAGCTAACTTTAGCAGGATTCTAAGTTAGGTTTTTCTTAATTTTTTTATTCTTTTCTCAGAGAGGCTAGTGAAATACTGGAATATGTGAAATTTTCATCATCCGTGGTCTTTCAAGAACAAATTAAGTCAAGATTGGTCAAGTATCTTTTGACTTGTGATAGGAGAATAGACTAGATGACCACTCATAATGGGGTTGATGGTTTTGGTGGGGTTTTTGTTTGTTTGTTTGTTTTTGGTTTTGCTTTGTTTTTCTAAATATGCCCAACCCTGTTTTCACTTTCTTTTTTATTTCTGTATGTATCCAAGTCTAAGAATTCTCAGTGGTCTCTGATGTTTCCAATTATATATCATACACATAAGACACTGAGCATGTTTTTGTTCTGAATCCTAATTTTTGAGTATTTAAATGCCTTTTTCAGCACTATGTTCAATTCCTGAGATAGGTCATTGAATGATAATTGCTTGTGGATTAACTTTAGGGATTTTCCAGCATACGAAAATAAACTCAATGTCTTATTGTAATGCACTCCCCAACTTCATTTCTATATGCAATGAAATTGCATACTCTGAACATAATAATAGATAATTATCTGACTGGAATACAGGTGTGTAGATACTTTAAAGGAAGTTAAATGGTACATAAATGGTAAATTTCCTGGTTTTAATAAGAAATAAATGCAAGTATGATGTGGAACATGAAAGAGCATCTAAATCTGCATTTCAGTTTCTAGGTGAAACTGTCTTTCTTCCTTGCATTGGAAGAAAGACATTTTTCTGCTGTGCAAGATAATAGATATAATTAAGGCTGGCTTATATTTTTGACACTGAATGCACATCTCCCAGCTGGAATCTGACAGTCTCATTTAATCATTGACCTAAGAAACATGCTGACAGTTCCTCAAGTCAGGAGATTTTCTCATACCATTCTTAATTGTTTAACAATCTTGAAGCTGGGAGCTTGAAAGTACTTGGTTGTGGCGCAGTATTGTCATTGTTTCCACTATCCAAAGAAAACATGCCATTTTAGTCAGTACAATTCAGCTTACATTACTTTAAATTTCAAAGTACTGCTATTTAGTGAAACTCTCCTTGCTGATATGTTTTGTTTTACCTATGCTGCTCTAAAAGCCTTTTGTAGCCTTGATAAATTTGTAGCAACAGGAATAGTATGTTGCAGTCCTAGTCTCCCAGAGACAAGCATACAAAAAATAAACAGATAAGACTCTAACTGGAACAGTGCCAGAATGCTCAAACTGTTTTTATGATAAGTAGCTAAAGCAGCAGTGAGAAAAGCCTAACAATTTAGCAGTACAAAATTTAGAAAAAGTGAGGAAAGAAGGCACACAGTAAGGGCTGAAGATGGAAGTGCTGAAGTGTGACAGGTAAGCGAAGATTTTGAGGTGCCTTAGCATACTGGAAATTGCATCAGACCTGACATAACTGAGAGGCCCACCTGTGTATGTGCAGGCATTTTACATCTTTTGTTCCGTAAAATAACTTGCACACAAGAGCTGCTCAGTCTTGAACTTTTCAGTGTATCTCTAGAAAGGTTATTGCTAAAGATGAAGAAATGCTGACAGAATTATTAGTTTCTACCATGAACTAAACAGACCCGGATTGATTTGTTGGGGGTTTTTTGTTTGTTTATTTGTTTGTCTTGTTTTGTTTTGTTTTCTCTCATTCTCAAATGTCCTAATAAATGCTTCTTGTTTCACTGAGGTATCTTAAGTTATTTTGTGTTTGGAGTATTTAATGAGAAATAAAATAAGATCCACCCATATATACAGATGGGCACATACATGGGATGGGTGGATAGAGTCATAGTTTTGAGTTTTGGTCTTGTACAATTAAATATATGCACACTCATGGCCCACAACATGGGCCAAACACTTGGCTCCCATATTGTTTTGAGAATGCTAGAAAAATTCTTCATAACATCTTGATGTTTACAGAGGTTAGTCAACCTATGTTTATTACAGGATTATGCCTTATCAATAAACTCTGGATGTTTTGGATAGATGGACATTTCTTGTCTGGCTTGCTTGCATGCATGCTGCTTGCTGCTTCTCTGCTCTTGCATATAGATCTAAATAAATAATCATATTTAGCCTTCTGATTCATGGAGTCCATGAAGCTCTGTTGCCCCATGAATTCTGTAGAATTCTGCTACACACACTTAACAGAGATTATTGTTTTGATCTGAGAAAGGATACCTGGAAACGTTGACAAGAAGTTAAATCTTAAGCAGAAGCATTCAGACACATTGCCACAAGTCAGAAGAAAACGGTAAGGCCTGTTAGGATGAGAGAAGGTATAGTGGAAGACATTGGGAACACTGAAATCTTTCACAGATGACTGGGAATGACATGTCATGATGACAACCATGACTTGAAATGCATTGGCATTTTTATGATGTACTAGACTGTGAGTTTAACCTTTCCATCAATTCAGCATGCAGACAAACTTTTTGCAGGTATTGCTTCCCTGACTCAAGATAGGAGTTCATTTTAGTTGTAGGGAAAGGATTCAGCTGATCTTTAGTTAATATAGAGTATTTAAGCAGATATGCCTATGCTGATGTGTTGAGTGCACCAGAGACCTGAAAAGCTAACACTCTTGCTGCGGTCACCTTGTGGAGAATGATTTCTGATGTAAAGACCTGCTCCCAGAAACTGCAGAACTTGGTTTTCTCCTTCCCCTTCTCCACTTTCTCTAACACGTTTCAGAGCAGTTAAAAATGGACTTGGAGAACCCCTTCTTTATTACTTCCCTCTACCTTTTCTGTCCCAGTACTACTGCCTGCCCACTGACGGAGAAATACTAAGTTTCGATAAGAGAAGAACAGTTCTGGTTAGGATACAGAAAGTGCCAAGAAGTTGTGTTATAAAGGATGCAGATTATTTTGGAACATTCTCATAGTTCTGCTTCTGTTAGCAATATGACTAATTCCAGGTGGAAGGAACAGCAGAAATAAACTAATCATTCATCCTTTAATAATGGTTGTATCTCCTCATTGCAATCATATTCAAAGTACTATGTTGTATTTAATTTAGATTCATCAAATACAACGAATTGGAAACACTGAAAACAAATTTGGAAGTTGTGTTTATGATACCATGATGATGTGTTCTGAAATTATTTGTTTACATTGAATTGAGTAAATAGTGATAAAAATTGTGTGTTTGTTTGTTAGTTAGTTTTTTTGTTTGTTTTCAAAAAAATACTTATCTTTCCCACTGAAATAGATTTCAGAAAAATACTGTTATTTCTCCTTTAGAAATTTATTATTTTACTTTTATTTTAAAATAATAAAATATTGAATTGCTTCTTACCATTGACTGCATGTAATGAAAAAAACAAAACAAAACTTTCATTTGTATAAATTTACTTTTTATTGGTAAATATTTAAAAAATGAAAGCTTCAAAACTGATTTTTTTTATTCAGTCTATTCACTAGAGAGCAGTAAACTTGATGTCAAAGATGCCAGAGAAGCTTCTGATTCTGTACACACATATACATATTGATTTATATGAACTCATTAAATAACTCCTTGTAATAATGAAAGGTAGTCTGCTCCAAGTTGCCATTTTGCAAAAAGTAACATCCTTTCAGAGATTATAATATGACTCCCTTGAGAAGAGCTGTGGGACAAATGTAACATTTTTACCAGCTTTAGTTACTTATTAAAGAACCTGGATTTAATATCTGTACATAATAACTACTTTAAAATAGTGTGTGTTTGTTTGTTTGTTTGTTTGTTTGTTTGTTTGAAAATTATTATTATTTAAATTATTATCAAAAGCAAGGGACTTGACTTCAGGTGACAGAAGACAATCTTTACTTGGAGACCTTTCCTAAAAGTGACTAAAACAGATATTTCTGTAATTATTCTCTGCCTGAAAGTTATATATTATGAGATACTGTTAAAGGAACTCTGGCTAAATAAATGAATATATAAGCCTAAAATAACAGCTTAGATGCTACTCAAATTTCACTAAGTTGACAGCAAATTAAACTTTGTGATCTTGTAAGAAAAATTGTTTATTTGCAGTTAAATTCAGAAGAAAAAAAAAAACCCTAAAATAATTCAATAAATAATTTCCTTCATGATGTAGAAAATTGATAAGCTTAGATACACATATTATTAAAATTTTTGAAATAACTTAGTCAATTATGTCAATTAAAAATATCTGAATAATGTCTTTAAGTGGAACACTTCCCTGTCTAGTCAAGTCATATATTTGGTTGCTTTTCTCATCAAAAAAACCCAAAAAACCCAAAAAACACATTAAATTTAAGTCTTTAACAAGTCATTTCTAAATGCATTGAACAAAAAAAATCCATTAACTATATGAACAAATTGATGGAGTAGTGCAGGATTGAAAATAAACCTGAGAGAATGGAGCAGATTAATGGAAAGCATTTAAGAGTTTCCCAATTCATTGCTTCTTGGACCAAATCCCTTTGAACACTTCCAGGTTTTTGGTTTTTTTTGTTTTTTGTTTTTTTTTTGTGGGTTTTTGTTTGTTTGTTTTTGTTTTTTTCTTGTTTTTTTTTCTCTAGCAAATAAACCATTGTCCTTAGCCTGTGTTAGAAATTCTCTCTCTGCAATGATTATATTGAACTAAATAATTATTTATAAAATGTTTGTCTATATTAGATAATTTCTAAGTTTTTATCAATGTTTTGAGTAGTTACATTTATCAGAATATTGCAAATATTTAATGGAAAATTAATTTCAGTTGTTATAAATGAGATATGTCAAAATTTCTAATCTATGTTTCTTACTTCAGTGGTGAGGCAGTATTTTAAAGATATATGTGATAAAACTCCAATTCTTCATATATTTATTTCCTTTCTTTCCAGCTGTATCTTGTGGCATTCCTGAGTCCCCTGGGAATGGCTCAGTTATAGGTAATGAATTCACTTTGGGCAGTAGATTGATATATGAATGTAATGAGGGCTTCAAGCTAGAATCTAGTCAACAAGCAACAGCAGTGTGTCAAGAAGATGGATTGTGGAGCAACAAAGGGAGGCCGCCTGTTTGCAAATGTAAGTGGGCATGTATTTCTCAAGAATATTTTCCAGAACTTTCTCAGGAAATTCTTCACTGCTGATGTTTAGGTTTTACATGAAAGTGTAAAGTGGCCATTCAGGAATGCATGATCATTTAGCATGCAATAAATTAAAAGAGGCCTATAAATTTGTTTCATTAAAAATTCTTTGATTTATCCTCTTCAAAATGTCTGAATTAAAATAGCTAGATAATTAAATTTCTTGTATATTTTCTTATTATCAATACTATGCCCTTCATCATGGTAAGTTACAATCACCAATTATATTTTTTTAATATAACTTCTAAAGCAATAAAACCAAAAATTGTTTTAAAAAATATTAGATAATTAAGATAAATAAGCTAAATGAGAGTCCTTCAGTCTTCATTTCTGTCTCCTGTCAGGAGAAAGCCAATGTAGTGCAGACTCATCTACTGCATGGCATAGTCTCTCATTTGCATTGGGCAGCCACTGCTTCTCTCTGTCCTGCATCAAAACAATAATTAGCTGAGCCTGACTTCAACATGACTTGAAATAGTGATTAGGAAATTATATCTCTATTATATCTCTTCAAATTTAAAAATTGCTATGATACTTATAATACTATGTGTAAAAATTTTGAGAGTTAATTTAGAATCTTGTTCTAATCAACAGCATATGTATGTGCCTTCCAGATTCTGAATTTGATAAACATTTTAATTTTTCAAACAATTTAAATTCAACTCACTTTTAAAGAAATAGTAAAATGAGGCCCATACAAGAATTGTAAAGTTATACATGATTGTGAAAGGGTTTTCAATTATTTTAATCAATTAGTAACAAGCAATTTTTAGAAAATATTTCTGAAAGTAAGTTTGAGAGAATTTCTAGACATCCTTGACAGATGGTCATTTAGCCTAATCTTCAATACCCTCCTGAATACTCTCTTTCAGTAATTTACCCCTTGACTTGCGGTTTTCTCTAGTATTTATATGATCTGAAGCTGTTTTTCTGTCGTGTAAAGGCCTTGTTTCATTTTGTATCCACAGTGGACAAATAGAAGTTACTTTATACTTGTATTCTTCTTAGTGTATTTGAAAGCTGTGATTTTTTTCATTGTGTAGTTGGTTATCTTTGGTGAGCAGTCATACCTCACCCAGCTTTCACTCCCTTTTTCCCTTTTTAACCAGATGGGGATAAATAGGATGAAAATCTCATGGGTCAAGATAAGGATGGAGAGAAGATTCAACTTGGAAAAAGTTAATTTAATATGTTGCAAATTAAATAAGGTCAAATAAACTTCATAAAATAAGCCATCAAAACTGCACTTTCTTCCCTCTGTTCCAAGGGTTGCCTTCATTCTGTTGGTTCCTTACTCCAGACAGTGCTAGGGGATAAAGAATAGAAGTTGTGGTCAACTTATTAAAGGCTTCTCTCTGCTTCTTCTTCCTCCTTGCACTTTTCTTCTGCTTCAGTATGTGTCTTCTTCATGAGCTATTGAACTTCAAGATAAACTTGCTCCAGTGTGGCTTCTCCATCAGGTGCCAATTCTTCAAGAAATAACATCCACCTGTTCCAGTGTGAACTGCAGTATGGATATCTGCTCTGGCATGGTCCTCTCCGTTGGGCTGCAGCAAAACACCAGCTCTGGTGTCTGGAACACCTCGTCTTATGTGACCTTAGTGTTCCCTCTGCTGTTTCTCACTCTGTTGATTGATGTCTCCTCTGCCTCTGCAGAGTTTTGCCCTTTCCTAAACACAGTTTCCCAGAGGTGCTACCATCATCGCTGCAGGGCTCAGCTGTGTTCTGCAGTGGGTCCTTTGGAACAGACTGTGCCCAGCAGCCTCTCCTCACAAAGGCCACCCCTGGAGCTGCTCCATCACTCCTGTTGACACCTTGACTCCTGAATCCAGTGCACTCAGTCACCTTTTCTGTAGAGATAACTATCTTATTGTGATTCATTCTCACTCTTCCTTTCTGCTTTTAGGACCAGTGATTCTCACTATGTCCTTGGGACAATCTCCAATTGAGCTTCACCTTTCTTGAAGGGCAGTGCCTAAAACTGTACACAGTGATTCCACAGAGTACATAAATAGGATTATTCAAAACCAGCTGTGATCTTGCAGACATGTTCTGAATTCAGAGCTGTGTACAGAGGGAAGGAAATGCTCCAGTGAATTGAAGTGAGCTTCATTCTCAGAAAAAATTGACAATGTACAAAGCACATAACTTGAATGATTCATCAGCAAAAATGTCAACAGATTTTTTTT
>VWZN01018488.1:0-14196 GCA_013396955.1 Regulus satrapa
CCCTTTCCCTTTCCCTTTCCTCCTTCCATAACATTACTTTAGGTTTTAAGAGAGGAAGGAAAATAATAAATAGTCCAGAGAAAATAGATTAGTGGGACCATGTCTTAGGACACTGGAACAAAGGGGCATTCCATGAAATTAGAGGGTGGTAAATTCAGACCAGAGGAAGTTTTTTTTTTTTTAATATGAGGTGGTTCCAGGCTGAGGATCTCATTGCCTCCAGAGATAGCAAAGGCCAGCAGTACGGTGGGTGTTGAAAAGGCTGAAATTTGGATGGGCAGCAGGAATGCTGAGAGTTACCAAAGTCAAGAGAGGGAGCATGGTGTTAATTGGGTAGAAATACTAAGCTTTCAGACAAAAGGTGATCTCTGTTTATCACAGGCTGGGATTTGCAGTAGGACGGGTTATTTCAGTGTTTGGTGGGACTCCAGAAGCAGACCCAAACATTACCAGCACAAAGCAGTGATGCAGAGAAGCTCATTCAGGGAGCCTGCAGCAGCACCAGAATATGAACACAGAATATGCCACAGGGCCACCCTTCCTCTCACAGCCTCAAGCTTTCAGAGCTTTTCCTCATGTGAGCAGGGCTTAGACACACACACACTCTGGACTTGCCTCTAGGGAGAAATTATGAGTATCAAGAAACTTGGGTTTTATTCCTCTGCTTCAATGCTGTTGTAAAAATAAATGTCTTTAGAGATATTCATAAAAGTTAATGGAAATCTTGAATAGAGCTTTTTTTCTCCTCCTACCAACCTAATAAAATGTATTGCTTTTTCTCCCAAGTATTTTGATATTAGCAGGCAGTGGCTGCTGCTGGAGGAGAACTGTTCTAGTGCTATAAAATGACTCCAGATGGGGACTCTCTTGCTGTTCACTGACTTCAGGCTCAAGCAAAGCTGAAACATAATGCTTGTCCTGATGGTCACCATCCTCAGCCAGGAAATATGGGAATGTGTTTGGCTCAGGGAACAGCAGCGGTCTCCCCTTACGATGTCTGATTTATCAAATGTCTGCTAAAATAATAGTTTTGGAATAATTTTTAGATTTTCTTTAAGAAAAGGAAGAAAATGGATTAAATGAGACTAGTGCTCCGGGCTTGACAGACGTAACACAGAAATCAGTCCCCGCAGATTTGGCGTTAACAGTCATACTGAATGTCTGGATCCAGTGCTCAAGGAAGATCATTTTTCCATCTGCTTGGGAAAGTCATGGCCACGCTGTCCCAACAGCTGACACGGAGATGCAGCCAAGAAGCCAAGGCTTCTTCCTGGCAGGCTGAGCCGGCAAGGGCTATGGGTGTCCACCACCATCAGGACCAAATGCTATAAAAAAAAAAAAAAAAAAAAAAAAAATAGAAGATTTGTGTGGTACTCACTGTGCAGGGAAGGAAAAACCTGCTTTTTCCCATATGCAGAGGTACATCACTGCTGTGGCAGCAGTGGGGTGATGGGCTGAGCAAATCTAGGGTGAGCTTGGTCCTGCTCAGGACATCTCTGCAGAGCACCTGGTATCCAGATATGCTGCAGCAGCAGCAGAAGGGCATCCAGTCTAGAAAGATTATATCCCTGCCAGAATACTCAGCAGCAGTAGTGGTATAAGGATTTTCTGTGCCTTAGTGTTGAAATGCTTCAGGATTTACCTATCAAGCTCTGAAATCAAAGCAAAGAAAATCCTGGCACTGTTGAAGCACTGAACAGATGCTCCCTCTTGCTCCTTCTGGTTTGGAAGAGGTAAAGAAAGTTATCTATTAGCTTATCTAAGCTAAGCTGTATAGTAAGAGAGTCTCTGCATCATCATCCTCCCCCACTCCCCATTTTGTTCTTGCAGAGAGCCCACCCTTTCTCACCTATGAGACAGTTTGTGCACATTTCATGTTTTCTTTGGAAATGGCTTGCACTAAGCTAAACTTCTATTCCCTTTCTCTGTAGTCTGCCAGATTTTCTGCTCTTTTCTAAGTGACCCACGCTCTAACAGCTTGTCCTGGCTGCTGTGCTATTGTTCCGCACACATGTGCTATCCCTGCTATTGCTGCCGGCCTGTTTGTCTTTTGATTGCATGTGGCTGGAAGATTAAGCCTCAATGAGCCCCATTACCTTCTCATGGGTTTTCCTCTCCTCCAACAGCTCAGCCTGGCAGGTGACTTTGCCATTGTTGTGCCGTCTGGGGCTACGTACGCACGTAGGAAGTTCACAGGGGAGATTTTTTACGTTTTCCTTTCCTGCCAAGGGACCTGTAAACACTCTGTCCAAGCCAAGCGTTTGACTTTTCTGCTGTCCTCACAGCAGCATGCTGAGGGTCAGCTGTGCACCATGGTTTTCCCCAAGAAAACTTGGAGATTTCAAGGAGGGGAATTGTAATCCATTGTTGGATACCGGTTCAGTCGGGTTTCCTTCTCCACTGAAAACAGTCGACAGGAAAGCAATTACAGGAGCAGATGTGATTTGTGACGTAAATGTTACTTCTAGCCCTTTTTTTTTTTTTTTTTTTTTTTTTTGACTAATCCATTAGGGTGATTCCAAAGCAAGTCAGCTGGTATGTGAGACATATTGGGCCTATGGTGGTCATTTCAAGCTTTTCCTTGGCTCAGTCATATCCAGGGACAATTTGCAATACCTTACCAAGCATTTTTAAAAATAAAATTAGCAAGTAAGATGAATGTTTGGAGCAACTTCAATATGTGCATCCTGTGTAATTGCCTGCATGAATCCCACTGCTCTGTCCACTGACTGATGTCTCTGTTGTGAGCAAGGTATTGAAGTGTTGCTCGTAATCCCTTTGTAGTAATAAATCTGTAAGTATCTTCCAGCTCATGTTTCTTTTCAAGACAAGTTAAATCCATAGCCTGAAGTCTGGAAATAAAGCTGGTTTTAACTATTTAGGTCTTTTAAATCACCTATTTTTAAGAGCATCCTGTAATTTCTGCTGTGTCAGATGGAGCTGTTACAGAGTAAGTGTTTGTAACCTTTCTGAATGCTTACTTGTCAGGTGTTTTGTGAGGATAAGCCCAGAGGGCCATCGAATTTGATGTCCCTCTGGGGCCATGTTGAGGCCAACAGTCTGGCCAACCACTGGTCCCTTGGCACAGACCCTTCCCTGAACAGCCTGATGTCCAAGTCATCCTAGGGCTGTGAACCGTCCCCCCAGACAGCTGCATCCCAAGAGTTTGTGTCTCCCTGCACCAAAAGCTGGATGTGTCCTTGAGCTTCCTTGACGCCAGTGCAGCAGTGCCTTTGTTCTGCCCTTAAGCTATGCACCAGCTTTGGAGTCCCAAAGGGAGTCGTAACTACTGGAGGCCCTGGAGTCAGAACATGAGGTTGCTCATCTCTTTATGCGTAGGATCTTCATTCTTCCCAAACTTGCCTGGCATCGTCTGCCCAAAGCTCACGTGTCAGCTGGAAACTGGACATACAAGCTATTACTGACTGGTGGCAGAGCCAGGCACACATCTGGTACACATCTGTTTCAGTGGGTACACATCTGGGGGCAGAAGACAGGTCTGCCGCTCACCTTGCTGCTGCCCAGCACTGCAGGGCCCCTCTCCCTGCCCACAGCCCCGAGCGCTGCAGCTGTGCAGAGACAGCACAAGTAGTGGTGAACATTATGCCTGCTCATGAAATAGGGCACTGTAAAGCTGAATTTACTCCCTACCCTTTTCTGGCTAAGGTTTTGCTTTCATGTTCTGGAGGGGTGGCCAAGGAAGGGAAGTTGGCAGCCACAACTGGCAGGAGTGGCCACCAGCAGGCTGCAGCTGTGAGTGGCACCTGTTAATGTGAGGGCTGACTCAGTCTCATGGTAAGTTATTCATACACTCATATTTCTGGCCAGAGAAAACTTTCTTCCAAAATGTGCCCTGCCTCATTAGCAGTCCCCACCCAGGGACCTCCTTTCAACTTCTCCAAGCTTCCCAGCACCTCACCACAGGGTCCAGTCAGGGACACAATAGCTCCAGCCTGTTTATTTCATTTCATTTTTCCTCTCCTCTTGGCCAGCAGCCAGCAGAGATGTTCTTTGCAAAGATAATAGTTCCAACTTAATCATTCACCTCGTGTGTGTCTAAAAGGAGTTAAGGAGACTGGAAGTTTCCAAGAAAAATAAATGAACTGAACTCTTTTGAGGGGGCCTCTTTAAGGGTGTTTCAATTATTTTAAATTTAAAAAAAGCAAAGCAGCAAGTTGTTCCTGCACATCACCTCTGACCTATTTATTTTTTAAATGCATGTTTCAATTTGGAGGGACAGTCATGAATAGAAAGATTATGAAGGGTTTCTCTTTGTGAATGGATTTGTGTTTAGAGAGATGCTTCCAGCATGACATTCTAGTTGTGTTCATTCTGGGAATTGTAAAGCTGGATCAATATCTCAGGGGACTCCTTCCTCAACCTGCATGTGTATGACAGGCAAAACCACACCCATTTATTTGGTTTTGGTTTATTAGATTTTTTAATGGGATTGTGATTCTGTGTGGTTCATTTTGGGGTTGTTATTTTTGTTGTGCCCTGAAGCTCTGATGTTTCAGAAAGCTGGAGGACCTAGTCCCTTGATGATGGATCCCTTTGGGTTGCCTCTAGCTAAGCAGCCACTATGACCAGCCCCCGCCCCTCCCAGCCCCTTTTGGAAATAAGACCTTTGTTTAAGCCACAGAAAACACATCTTCCTTCCACCTGGCCTGGCTGAGGGACAGTATCTTTCCCCATATCTTTCCCACTGGCATATCCTGTCCATGAAGCTGTTGAGAAAATGTGTGTCCTTCGGAACTGTTGATAAAAATGAAAGATTTTCCTTTCAACAATGCTTAACAAAGGCTTTCCTCTTTTTTTTTTCTTTTCTTTTTTTTTTTTTAACTGAAAACTTGAAAAATTGGATGGTTTTGGTAAAGAAGCTCACTTGTAGCTGGGGATGGATTAAGACACCAGCAGTAAGTCTGAACTTGAGGAATGAGCTCCTAAAATGTACAGCTTTAGGGAAATCTGTATTTTCACGTAAATCCGTTCATTTCACCCTCAAAACAAAAGCTATAGTATGGTGAGCCCTAAACCATAGGAAGAACCAAATGCTATCTGGAAAGTCTGGAAGGACCAACAAGCTGTCCTGATCTCAGACTGCTTTCCCTCGGCTCTCTGAAATGGTGCTGTGTGTTGTGATTCTGTGATTCTCTTTGTGGTTTTCCTACTTTCAAAGACACCTCTTTCCAGAAAAGAGTGAAGCAGTGGAATCAATTCCTCTTCTCCCATGGTTCTGGTTCTATCCTCTGAGCAAAGTGACTGTGTGGTGCTCCGAGCTCTCTGTTGTGATGCTGCATTTTGCTCATGCTCAAGTATGTGCATGTATATGTACTTAGCACCCTTTCCCTGCAGCTATGGAGGGTCTCTGCCTGATCCCAAGAACAGATTTCCTTGTAGGTACAGATTGTAGAATTCTTGTGAGTGTTCATAAAATAGTGGGAAAGGGAATATTCACTATTCATAAAAATTCCTGCAGTGCAGACACCGTTTTCCAGACTTTGATGACTAGGGGAAAAATTGTCCTGCCAGGTGGAGTGGGATTTCTAGTTCTTCTTTTCAGCAAAAGAAGGGCTGAATTTAGCAAGCTCAGAGGGAGAAAGAAGCAAAACACTCATTCTTCTCTTCCCCCTCTTTTTTCCCTTTTCTCCTGGGTGTGCAGCACCCTTCTCCTTAGAGAGCACAGGCATGTTAATTTTCATGAGGCTGTGATGAGGCTCTGGGCCGGCTGTGTGTTTCCCTTCCCCCTCCCTGAGCACTCCAGTAACCACACATTACCCAAGCCCAGCGCTTTCTGCATGACTCAGATTTTTTTTTTAAGAACTGGAATCCAATGGACATTTTGTTTGCTGATACCACTGGGACTAGAGGTCTTTTTTTTCCCACCAACCTTAAAAACATGCTGATACATTGCAATGTTTTTTTTCCTTTGCAATATTTTGTTGTTATTAAAACAGCACCAAGTCCCACAGCACCAAAGGATGGGATCTCTCTTGCTCTTTTCTCCCTTCCTCAACAGCTAATAAATTTTTTTAAAAAGGTTAATTGGACATAAAAGAAAACACTGAGGGATGCTTGGACCATCCTTGATGGCTGGGCTGAGCCATCAGGATAGAGACATGGCACAGGTTGCAGCACCCTGGGGTGCAAACAAGAGGAGGGGAAACGGCTGCCATCCTGGCCATGGACCATGCTGGGAAAAAACTGCACTTAGACCTGAGGCATCCAGCTGAGGCTGGGCATACATCAACCAATGCCAGGTGAAGAGCAGAAAATATGTTTGTGAAGGCAAAGTTAGTGATCTGGAGTCCCTCTGTCACATAGGGTATGGGTCCCAAATACAAACAAAAGTGCTGGGCTTATGATTAGGTTGAACAATAAGGCAGTGAGCTCCAAGTCAAAGCTCTCTGAAGACAAGGAAAGAGATTTTGGAAGGGCTGACACCAGTTTGGTTGCAGCCTATTGCTGCACACAAGATCTGCATGCTCTCCCGTGCTGGAATTGTAGATTTGTGGTGGGTGTCTGGGTGGAACCATGTTCCTGGCAGCTCGACACAGGGAAGGCCCAGCACTGAACTTCCCCGGGAAGCACAACCAACATGTGGAGCCAACATGTGATTCCTCATGTGAATACCAAGGAGTTCAAATGGACAGGTTTGGGGCCACGGTTCCCATCTGATGTTGCCTGCCTGATGTGATTATTCAAGCCTGAATTCCTTAAATTGACAGCCGTGCTATTTACAGTCTCTTACTCAGCATATACCACTCTGCTTCCCAGTCTGATGAGACCTGGATTTTCCCACACTCCTCCATAAATGGAAACACATTGTTCATCTTCATTTTATTTATTTATTTGGTCAAAAAAACAAGATACTGCTATAACTTTGAAGTGCTGGCTTCCACAACAGTCGGTTCCTTTTCAGAGCAATGGGTCTTCCTAAAAGCCACTCTCAGCAAGATCCTTATCAAACTTTCCTTAGTGGAAGACAATGAACATTTCACAGCATGGAGAGAAAAAAAATAATAAAAAGGTTGGTGAGAAGACAAATGAGCTAAGTGAAGAGATATCCAGGGTGAAGATGAGATCCCCCAGCCTTGTAAACACAGATTATTTTCTGTCTAACCTACAGTTTCCGGACATTTCACTCGTTGAGTCAGTTCCAGAGTTAATTGAGGGCTGCAAATGGGACCTGGGCAATGTCCGGACACTTCCATTTGGAACACATTAACTTCACACTCATGTGCCCAAATACCAAGAACCTCGCTGTTAGTACTTGCCAGACATGGCAATTATGAAGGGATCCCCCAGGGAGAAGTGTCTCTGCAAGCCACCAGGGGTGACTTTCCACAACAGGTCACACTGGGACCAGTTTGTTCCCTACTGGGCTGCAAAACCAGTGGATGAACTGTGTGGTGGCACCTGGAATTGTAGGGAGACAAACCTCCTGCAGGAGCCCAGCTGCCGAGCCTCGTGGAGAAGGGGGAACATCTCCCACAAAACCTCTCCTGTGCCAGATGGATGCCAAAGGATGCTCTGGGCAGGGACAACCTGGGATCAGCTTCAGACCTCTCCTAAAAATGCCAGTGCCACTGGTGCGGGAGAGGAGCAAGCACAGAAATGGATCATCCTAGCCCAGCATCTGCCAAATCTGAACAGCACCTGCCAACCCAGCTCCACGAGAGTCTCCATGGGGACAGGCCCTGCGGGTTGCCAATGCCCCCGGGTCAAGGCAGGGGCCTGGGAGTTGGTTCTGCTGGGGACATTCACTGCTGTGCTCTGGCTGAGCCTGTGCACTCTGCACAGGCGGGTGGCAGCTCTCTGTGGAGGAAATGTGTCGGCTGGCGTCTGCTGTGGGGTTTTTTTTTTCCTTGTAGCCTAATTGTATTTTAAATTATTTGTCTGATGGTTTCGAGCCAAGGCTATGCAATCAGTCAATGTTTGTTGGTTAAAATAGAAGTAAACACTAGGTTATATAAACAAAGGAGTGCTCTGGTTTATTGCCCAGGGATAACACCGGCATTGTTGCGTGGATCTTCATTTGAAGACTTTGAAGATTGCTTGTTCTATTTATTTTTCTAAAGATGGATAACTTTGTTCTATTTGCTCAGCTTCTTAAGGGTTTGAATAGACAACGGGTAAAGTGCGGCAAAGGTGGGTCTGGCTCTGAAGTGGCCCGTGGGGAAAATGTGGTTTTGGATTCTGATCTCATCCCAAAAATGTCTTGCATTTCAAAATACCTTTAGATAGCTTACACATTGGAAATGCCAAGGAACTGGAAACCTTTGCTCCAAAGTCAACTCTGCTTTCAGTAATAATTATTTTAAGACAGCACTGAGAGAGCAAAACAGTACTATGTGGAGAGAAAGAAGCCCGTGAGGAATTCAGAGCTGAGTGAGAGTTCAGGCCCCGTCCCCACTGTCATGCTGGATGTCAAGGATCAGCATCCTGAGATGCAGGGGAGGTGATGGTGAGGGGTGTGACACAGGGAATAAAAAAGAGCCACCCTCCAGGCAACAGCAGCAACAGCAGAGCCTAGCCACTGCTGGGGACAGGCAGGCAGTGGGATGGGCAGAGCTGTGCCCCCGGGGCTGAGCCTGGCTCAGATGACCTCCAGCACCCACAAAGGCAACATTCAGAGAGCACATGTCCTCCCAATTTCTTCATGTGGGAGAGATGTTGACCTCATTTTACAGATGGGAAAACCGAGCAGCAGAACATGACAAGGACGCATGTTTTCTTGCCTAACATGGGACTTCACTTCTTCCTTTGGGCCTGACCTGGTATCATCCCACGCCTCGTTTTCTTGTCATAAAGTTGCCGCCTGTGCCTATGATCCGATTGTACGAGTTCTGGAGATCATTACAAATAAGATCAGATTTATCACTTCTCTGTGTAACGTGCCAATTCTGGCAGCACGTTATGAAAGCACAACAGCAACAAGAAGCATATGTTCTGCAAGTCAAGTTAGTGGGATTTTTTTTTACTGCCAAGGACAATAATTTTTTTCCTCTTTTTTTTTTTTTTTTCTTTTTCAAAATAAACATCATGCTGGAATGTGCTGCAGCAAATGGCTTGGGCTCTATTATATTTCATGCAGCTTTCTAAACAATTTTCAACCCTGCTGGCCCAGTGTCAAACAGAAGGCAACCAACAATAGCAAAATCCCATTAAAGCTGAGAAGGTTCCTTCCTGAGGTGAACATGGCCAGAAATAGTAATCTTGGCTCTCTTTTCAATTTGGCATTGGGGACTAATAATGCCTGTTCTCCTAATGGAAATTATCTAATTTCATCCAAGTGCAGCTCCAGAGAGAGCTGGGCTGACGCACAAACAGTCAATATAACAACATTCTTCTTGAAGAGCTGAACAATGGGGCTTTGGTGGGACTGTGATTAACAACGTCAAACTAAGAACAAACAGAAGGTGTAAAAATAGGCATCTGAGGAGTTGACACAACGGACTATTTTTCATCTGTAAGGCCAGAGGAGAATAGCTTGTTAAATTGTATGCTTGGAGCACTTCATCAGATGTTGTGTGGAATGATGAAAAAAAAATCCATTTCCCATCTGGGTCTGAATGTACTAAGGAACTGCACATGCCTTATTAATATAAATCACGCTAGGAGTATAATTCCCATTAGCATTAAAGAACCATTTTTCAATGAAATACTCTTGCACCAGGAACACCTAATGGGAAATAATGATGTTTGCTTCATTTGGAGAGAATAGTAAAATACAGTGTGGAGATGGAGAAGGTAGAGAAGCGTTTCTTCCCTCCGGTGCAATGAGTTTTTGTGTCTGCTGTAAGATATCCCCTTCCCAGCCTAGCAGAGCTGTATCCAGCCTCTGTGCAGAAGCTCCCAGAGGTGGTAGGGAATGATGATGAGGAGAGCTCCTCCAGAAAACTGGAGCAGCTATGACCCAGAGTCAAAGCACTGCTATCCTGTCTCCCACAGGCCCTCACCCAGGCTGGATGAGAGAAGGGGTTCAGCCTCCTTCCCTCCACCCCTGCTTCCTCCCCAGGGCAGCCTCACATTTGTAGAGAGCTGAGATGGCTTCAGGCCACCTCCACCCCCTTACCCACATGGTTCAACCTCACCCTGTGGAACTCCTTGTTGTCAGCCAAAAATAGCCCTCCCCAAAACGAAATCACCACTCTGGACATTATGTCTCATGTCTTGAGAAAAAGCAGTAGTTCCTACATTTCCCTTTAACACTGAAGCCACAGCTGGTCTCACAGTGTACATTAAAAAAGCAGAAGCATTAGAACTGGGTGAAACCACCACACGAGTCATTAGGTCTGTTGCCTTGCCTGCTTTCCCCAGGGCTCTGACTTTGGTATTTGCTCTGTAGGGACTGCATGTGCCTGGGGTGAATGCCAACCCCTGTGTTTGTGTGAGTACACAGTGGCTCCCAAACCTCTGCATCACCTTGCTTTTATACTGAGGGATTGACTCTCCTTCTCTGCCTTAAGCACTGCAGCTTCCTTCTAGCTCCTAATGAAAGGAAAGTGTAGCCTTGAAATGTTGGACAAAATTCCCACCTCTGGTTAAGCAAGTATGGTTTCTTTTAATTTTTACAAAATCTCAAGTAGCCATTTACTCTGTTATTTTTAGAGCATGAGAGGGGAGGTCTGTGTTTTCATAAAACCCCAGATGTGTGCTGGGGCAGTGGGATTTTGTGCGGGACATGACACGGTTAACTTGGTTCTGTGTTGTGGCCGATGGCATCCAGGAATGACCCCGCTCCCCCTCGCTCACCCCACAGGTCACCCCCTGCTCAGGGTCTGCCAAAATTGTGTCATTTTCTTGTTCTCCTTTCTCCTTAACAACAATAAAACTGATGAAACGTATGGAAATTGCTAGTAATGAAAGCAAATTGCACCAGAAGTAATACAACACCATGTTGCCCTCAGCCTCAGCTTTCACACCTGGTTAGTCCCCAGAGCTCCAAGAAACGAGTGCCTTTCTCCATGTGAAAGTCCCAGTCTCTCCTCCACACCCAGCCCAGCTTCCTGAAGCCCTCAGCTCAGCTCAGCCCCCTCCCTGCATCTGCCGACCCCTTTCCACCTTCCCTTTGGTCTCTGGTCCTTTCAAATCAGGTAGGACAAAACACCCAGGATGGGAGACAGACTCCTCACAAGGAATATTTCTCTACTTCCAGACTTTGGTGGGTAGCAGGATCCCACAGAAATGAAAGCAGCTTGGCATGATAGCCATCCCAGCCTCCTGGCTGCAGGCAGTGCTGTCCCTGGGTCTGCCAGAGCCCTGGGGAGTGTTCAACATCCAACAGGTGCCCAAAGCATCCACGGGGGTCCTATGGAGGAAAACTGAGAAAGTGTCAGAGAGAAGAGTGGCTGAGCTCACTCCCAGCAGTCCCAGTGGCCATGCACCACGACCGAATGTGACTCAGGAGTGTGTTGTGGTTGAGGATTTTATTTCAGCTTGCACTAGAGGGTGCTGCTTCGTTAGGGTTTGGGAAAGTTCGCAGTAATGAGACCGTCTTCGATGTCTTTACTCCTTGCGAAGTTAGGCTGAGACCTGAAACATGTTGAGATTCATATCACCATTCAGCGTGGCCCCAAAATGGAATGGATTGCTTAGCTGGGAAAATGAGAATGTCTTGGCTTGGAAAGGGGTTTACATCTAGGGGACAAGGGTAAACATTTGGGTTAGATGCTGTGACACACGAAAGGAAAAACTGGCCAGCCTTGCCCTTTTTCTCTCAATTTCACAATTCTGAGATGAATGGTTGCCTCAAGGAGCTGAGAAATCAGGGGAAAAAAAATTAAGGACCGGACAGTGAAGGCAGACATGGGAGATAATGAGACTTTGGAATTCACTGCTACAGGACAGATAATCAAAATCTCATGATAAAATTTTTTAGAAGAAATAAAAGCAAAATGCCTTTTATGACCACTACAGTCTTTTGGCTAAGATAAAGGTAACCAGATCCCAGGCACTGAGATATAAAATGATGTGTTAGAGGTATCAGTAGGAAATTACTTCCCCTGTGTGCTGCATGGCTGTGTTGACTGCGCCTCCTCTGTTTTTGTTTCCATTTGCCGAAGGCGTGGAGGAATGGTTATTGCTGTAGGCAGCATCCCAGACCCGCAGCTGGGAAGGGGATAGCTTACACCACCCTGCTTGGCTCCCAGAGCATCTGCCCACCCTCCTGGGTGTCTCACAGGGAGGTGACCTGGGTCTTCCCAGACCTGGTGGAGCCTGGCACAGGGAATCTGTGAGCGGTCCAAGCGATGGCTGGGCTTTATTTAGAGCAGGTTCGGTTCCAGTGAGGGAAGCAGATCTGGAGGGTGCTATATACAAGCTGTATAGTCTGGCACACTTGTTTATGGGCTCATAAAACTTCTCTGACTGGCACTCTCATTAGGCATCCACCAGGAAGCAACTCCCTTGGGTAAAAAAAAGGTTAGGCCCTTTTTGTAAGGGCCTTGATGACATTATTTCCCTGGTGTTTTTTATATGCTAATAGCAAGGAAAGAGCTGGTTTTAAAGTTGGACTGATATGCACCTACTGCATTTAAATCCACTTTGAACATGAAAGGAGGTTCAGAAGAAAAATAATATTCTCAAATATTATAGAAGAAAAATAAATAGAAGAAAAGACTGTTCTTAAATACAGATTAATTTTACAGAGTAATTTTCTTCTAGAAACTTAACTTCCTTATGGGGTTGATTTCGCCTTTTATGCATCTGCATTTGGATATCTTTATTTCCAGCTTCCCCACATTTTTGACCACTTTTGGCAAGAAGGAGGAAACTGTTTCTTACTAAGACTTTTATTAGGCAGTTATTAGTATTTCCTTCTTCAACATTGAATGGCTTTTCTGTGCAGTAACTAATGTACTGCTGCTGGAGAAGCAAAGGGCTAAAGGCATCAGCCTGGAAGTAAACTGGGATTTTTCTGGCAAAATCATAGAGATGATGATCCATTTTGTGAATTTAAAAAAAACAAAACAAAAAAAAACCCCAAAAACAAAAAAAACCAACAACAACAACAAAAAAAAAAAATCCACCCAAACCCAACCATTTAGTTCTCATATGTATTTGCATCTAAATATCTAGCTTGAATTGAAGTACCCTGAGCCCTGTCCTCAACAGCAGTTGTTTGCCTCAGTTAAGGAGCTGCCTATTCAGGTCTCAGCCAAAAACAAGTGTCATTACACTCTCTTATCAGATTAGGAAATACCTGTGGATGGTCTTTTCTCACTGAGATTCAAATCACCTTCATTTCACACAGTGGTGCTTGTTTTCAGTCCCTGTGCACCGTGCCAACTAAATCCAGTGTGTGCAAGCAAATGCTTCCCTGATGGGCCGTTGCACATGAGAGCAGGGGGTCAGCACTTCTGCAACGTCCTGTCACCTTTAATCAGCCACCAGAGGGTTAATTGCACACCAGCTCTCTGCAGACCTCTCTGTTGGTGAGGCCTGGAAAATTGCAATTAGCCCATGATAAGTCCCCCTGCAAGCAGACTGTGGTCTGACTGCAGCATGAAGGTGGAGTAAGCTATGAAATCAGGAGGATTGGATGGTGTATATGATATGATGCTGATGGAAAGGAAAACAAACTCAGGTGCTCTCCATGTAGGAAGGACTCATTTTAGATTGCAGAAAGCAGTTACTAGGAGCAGCACTTAAAATAATGGGTGACCTGATGAGAGATTGGAGCAGACTTGAAGACAATTATAGCAGTCCTGCTAGCCTGTCCCCCAAATACCTTCCTCTCCCAGCACCCTCACCCTGGCTGGCCACATGATAAAGAAGCTAGCTTGGGGTACTATGGCAACATAAAACTTTACTTACTGGCAGAAGTAATTTGACATCCGCAGGGATAGGAGTAGGCAGGCTAGAATGTAGGGACAATAGGCTGGCTTTCAGCAGCTTAAAACCCCATGGCATCGCAGGCTCCCAGTGCCCATCTCACAGCACAGCATCAGGTGCTTTAAAATGGGATTTACAAATGCCAGCACGGTAGAACCTACCGACTCCAGGCCATAGGGAACCCCAGGGAAGGGATGTCCTGATCCTGCTAGTCCTCAGAATGCAGCCTTATTTCCTGGGGGCTGTGAAGAGGCACTTCTCTCCACCTGATATTTCTTACCTTGACCCTTCTGTAAGATATGAATCTGCAGCTTTTCATGCACACACACACACACACACACACACACACACACACAC
>VWZN01018488.1:31316-80398 GCA_013396955.1 Regulus satrapa
GAGAGGAGCCGGGCTCGCAGATGCCGCCGGGCTGCCAACCCGGAGGGTGTCCGCTGGCCCTCAGACTCCCCCTCGGTCCCTCTCTCTTCTCCCTTGCCGAAGGTGTCGGTGCGGGAACCTCTCCCAAACCTGAAAACACCAGAGATGCTGAGCGGGGAAAGAGTGGAAGGCACCTCACAGCGGCGTTTGGAGCGGGACTCGAGAGAGTTGTCGTCCGGGCGTAGCCCCGGGGGGAGGATGCGGGGGAAACCACTCGCATTTTAAAGTGGATGATCGTGGAAGGTTGCTCCACCTTCCCCCTCTTCCCACAGGCCTGGATGGGGGAGGTGCGAGAAAGGAGGCGAATTTATATATTTTATTGTATTCCGACCGTCTTCTTTATAGCCTCAGAAGTGTGAGGGGCGTTGAAGTCTCCGCCTGGAAGAGGGATGATATCGGGGCGGGCGGGGAGGGGGAGGTCCGGCACCAGGCAGTTGGGCTCTGCCAAGGTACAAGGTAGAGACCGACCCGTGGTGGCTTCGCTCTCCCCCCGGGGTCTGCACCTCCCTCACCCCGCCCCCGCTGAGGGCACGGACCGCTTCGGAGAAAACAATTTTAATTCTTCCGTAACACACTGCAGCAGCACACGGGACGGGTGGGACCTGCCAAAGGCATCGCGAAAGTATAAACCTCACCCGCGGCCCTGACTTTGAAACAGCAGCGGTCGCGTAATTTCTTTAAAAAAAAAATCTTTGGTGGCGGCGCTCAGTCTTTTGAGCCCAATCCCCTAATAAATTGCTTAAAATGTTCCGTGGCTTCATTACCGTCGGTATTTCTGTCCATAGGCAGTCGATTCGGGAGTCACAAACGTTATTTTCTCTTGCAACCCCATTGCCAGCCTTCAACAGCAAGAGGCAAACGGTGTTGAGGTTTCTTTCCCCTTGCTGTTGTTCTGTTTGCCGCACTTGGAAATGTAACTGTGAAATCACTCAGTGTCTGCGAGTTGTATCGCATTTTACTGGAAAGCCATAAACCTGTCTCATTCCCTGATGTTTCACGATTTACTTACGAGCATAAAGGAAATGCTTGAGCAGTGTTCCCTCTGCAGTTTTCCTCCGGCGAGGAGAAGCCAAGGGAAGATGCTAATATTGCCGTCTCATTTTACAATTTATCCCGTCTACCCAAACACGGGGTGAATACAAACCGAGCTGCCGTGGGGTTCGGTTTCTGAGGCGCAGCCCCGTAATCTCAGGGATCAAACTCGCCGGCCTGGTGAATTATTCAGGCTGCCCTTTACTGATGTTAAAAACTCGGTTTTCATTTAAACAAACAAAGCGATCCAGAGCCGTTTATCAGTTCCGCAGAAGCCCAGAGAGCAGGATGAGCCGGCAGCGATGTCGTGCGTGCTGGCACCACCCAGCAGCCCCTCCGCAGTGCCACCGAACAGGATTGTCCCCCCACCAGTGACCTGCACAGGGGCCCTTGCCTACCCCGTGCAAACACTCTCCCTTCAGCCCACTGTGCCTTCACACTTCATTCCTAGCACATGCACTTCTCTACGCACACACATATAATATCATGGTGACCCTTGTTTTTAATTAGCCGTTTTTAAACATTTGGGTTTGTTTCATTTTTAAGATGCAGCTTCATGAGGAATATTTAGCCCATTAGCTAAATTAGCTGGCGAGAGCCAAACCCAAACAGAAAAGTCATGGGCATCAGTATGTGCAGAACTGGAAAACATTTGGAAGGTTGCTATATACACTTCAAGTAGTAAATTAATAGTCGGTTTATTTTTCAATCAGGAAAAAGCCATTAAGGTTTGTTCAGCTCTGGTCTGTGGGAAAATAATTTCTTTGATTGAGTTCCCCCAAAAGATCCCCAGAATTTTTTCTCCTCTGTCATGAACAGTCTGCTCATTCCTGTCTTCCGGACAGAGGGAAGAGTAGGACCTCTGGAGAAAAGCAGTTTTTCAGCATCTTGAATTTCACTTTGCATCTGTCTTTCTACCTGCTGATTTAATTTCTTTTTGCATTCGGGACCTTTCCAAACCTGCCTAGAGAAAACTGTGGAATAATGAGAGTTGTGTGTCATCTTTTATCAGCTTTTTCTTCCTTGCTGGTGGCCAATATTGCGGCTCTGAACGAAACAGACATTTGATGGTGGGGGGCTGAGGAGTGGGAAAGCACAGCATGGAAAGAAATTCAAGCTGAGGAATGAGAGGAATGGATAAAAAAAGGCAGGGCTGATGACTTTTTCATTGCATAGATTTCCTACAGAAGCAGTGGTTACCGATCCTGAGTCTGCTTATTTATTTAGTGTGTTTCTGAAATGCACGAGCTTCTAAGCCAGCCCGTGTCACTGGAGCACTCCACACTACCATGGACGAGCCCCAGGCCTGGCCCCCAGCCTTGTTATTAGAAAGAAGCTGTTCTCCAGCCCCTGCACCCGCTGGCAGCACAGCTGGGTCACTATGCACCACGTAGTGATTTGCTCCTCACCCACTCTGGGGTCACACTGAACCCCAGACACCAGCAGGCTGCTGCTGTGAGGTTGGGAATTTGATATCAAAGGCCATTTGCCTTGAAGGGGATCAGACTTTCCCTTTCCCTCTTCCCACTCAGAATTGCAAGGTGCTATTTTAGGGCTCCCCTTGGCCAATGTTGGTGCAGATGCAGGTCAGAAGACGCTGGCAGTGCATGGATCCCAGCTTGGAGGCTGCACGTCCTCATGAACAGTGGGGTAGGAGTGAGTGATCTCCAAGCCAGGAGCTGTTGGGCTGCTGAAGCCTAGAGCAATGTCTAGCCCTCCTTTGGTCAGTGCCCCTTCAAACTAAATCCTCATGTCCCTCTGGGGCCAAATTTCAGTACAGCCCCTGCTCTTTTTAGCTCAGTACTGGTGGTGGTTGATGGCACAATGTGGTTGAGTGGGAGCTGACCCAGCCTGCAGAGCAACCTCACGAAGATCCCATTGCTCAAACTGGGCTCATCAAGACCGGTCCTAGGAAACACCAAGAGCCCCCCCTTCCCTTTGTAAAGGCTGAGACAAACCTGCTGTGGAGATCTGTGCTTTGTGTGGAGCTCTGTCCTTGCGGTGAGACTCACCCAAGCTAGCAACTGGAGAGCTGGCAGTGATGGAAGCCTATGTCAAGATCCATCCCATGCAAGGCAGTAATTAAAATTAGGGGTTTTCTGCTGGGAAACTCTCAATCCTGGGCCCAAGTTTCGCTGATCTGATACATCATGAATAAGGTTTACTTAGGCTAAGATTAGTCCCCATTTTTTTCCCAGTTCTACTATCTCTATAACCATGAGGCAGGAAAAGAATCAGGGCAAAAAGAAAAGGTGATAGCACCAAGCCTGCTGGTAGAAAAAAAGACTAAATTTGTTTAAGCAATTTTTGACCTTTCAAAAAGAAATTTTAGCCTGATAAAGTATTTTAAAGGCAATTTACACAAAGCACAGCAGGTGAGATTCCTTGAATGACATTATTTTAAAAGGGTAGTGTGGAATAGTAATCAGAAAAATGAGTCAAAAAAGGCATAGGCTGTTCCTTGTAGGAAAGAAATGCTAAGTAGTTATTTTTCACCCATAGTTGTCTTTTTTTAAAGGCAGTTGACTAAAATATTCCTAAAATGTTCCTGTGTACCAATAATGGGCCTTGCACACATTTTCTTGAGCAATTATTTAATCTGCTGTTGCACTGGAATGTTGAATTATTTTCAGTTTTGGCTTTTCTGAGCTCATCTCTAGTGCAGTGAAAGTTTTTGCCTTGGCATTTGGTACTAACTAGCTGTGTGCAAGAAGCGATTCAGAGGAGTTTGGTGCCCAAAGTAATTGTCTTGGATTTAGCTAGGGTGGAGTTAATGACTCCAAATGTGAATTGGAGACTGCCTCTGATGGAAGGCTGAACTACTCCCCTCAAAACAACCTTGCTAAAAGGCAGGAGGTGCCTTCGGCAAACAAGTATTTCTGGGAACAGTTTGGTGTTTTGTTTTTTTTTTTTCCTTTCAGATTTATTTTGTCCCTTGAAGGGTGAGATTCATCTGAAATGCCTAAGAGGATATTGAAGGTTCATCAGGGGCAATAATCCTATCCTCGTAATCCTCAGTGAGACAGTGTTACCTGAGAGAGGTAGTAATGATGAAGTGATACTACTACTTTTTATTAGGAATCTCATGATTGATTTATTTTTCTCTTGTTACTGGGGAATGATATATGAAAATGCATAGGCACCCCATGCTTGACTGAGGTAAAACATTCTCATCCGTGGCAGAGTGTGGAGTTCCTGAGAGACAATTCCTTGTAACTGCCCTTTGCTGACTGATAGATTCAGTTTGTTCTTACTCAGGCATGTGAAACGAATCCGGCTTTCAGCTGCTGTATTTGTTTTTTTGTTTCCAGTGCAGATCCATTTGCTTGGCACCGTTTTTTCAAAACCTTGACTTTTGGATTGCATTGCCAACATTATTGTGTGAGAGCTGAGCTTGCTTTGCTCGTGGAGGTGCCTGACTGCGGGAGCACAACACAGACCTGTGCAGCACATGGAGCACATTACAGTGAGAAGCCACCTGTTGAAATAGCGGAGATCATGCCATTTTTTACATATGCATAGCAAAAAAAAAAGTGGAGAGATGGGCTGTTTGAGATATTTCCTAAGCCAGAGGTTGTTGAAATATTGATGGAAGTACACACTCCTTCACTTCTATGCTTCTGAAATACAAAATATCCATTAAAAGTGACAGACTTGAAGCCAAGGCAAACAATTTCGTAAGCTAAACTTGAACACTTTTACTTGAAAATACTGATCTTGTGATGACAGATTCATTTTTCCAGCTCTGGCAAATTTGTTCCTACTGTAGCCTTGCTGGAAATTACCCTGCAAGTGTTTATAATCCTGTCCTACTGTGAAAGACTCCTTGTGGGATGCATAATTCAGATGAAGGAAGGACCCCATGGCAATGGGCAAGATGGGTCTATGAAAGTACCATAAAATGGTTTGGGTTGGAAGGGCCTTTAAGGAGAGAGGTTCCCTAATTCTAACCTTCCTGCCATGAATGGGGACACCTCCCACTAGACCAGGTTGTCCAAAGCCTCATCGAACGTGGCCTAGAACACTTTTAGAAGGACATTCACCATTTCTCAACAAGTAGTTTTAGATTTTGCCTTTTGCACTGGACAGTCCTGGCAGTCTTAAATCATGCTACACATTTAAATGTATTTTGACTCACTTTTAAACTAAAATAAAAATATCCAGACAGTGCTTTGCACAGCAGTTTAACAACTGTTAAATATATAAATAGACATCACATACTAAAATACTGTGTTGATATGAGCCATATAAACAGAAGAGAGCAGAAATGCAGTAGTCTTTTTGACCTGATCTAATTTTGTGTCTAGACAAACTTTACTCAGCACCAGAGGCTGCCTCAGTGCTGCTTTCTGGTACTCGAGGTAGGTACAGCACAGTCCTGCTTCTCAACATTATTAATTTTCCTAGTGGGCCAATGCCTCTAAGAAGAATGGCAAAAACATTTCCAAGACTGCCACTGGAGAATGTTCACCCCTGTGAATCCAGGGATCCTCGGTACTGGCAAGAGGCTCGCAGTGCTTTTAGCATTATTAATATGAAGGCTCTGATCACAGTTGATGAAGGAAGGAAGGAAAGAGTAAAAGGTCAGAGTAGAAGATAAGAAAGAGGTGGTGGAAGGGTATGGCATTTTCCCTTTTATCTGCATTTTTCCGTGCAAAAAAGTAGAACTTCTGCCAAGGCATTTATTTATTCGTTGCTATGAAAATCACTTTGTGTCCTAGTTTCAGCAATGTTAATATATTTTTCTTCAATAAGTAATTCTCTTTTATGACTAGTTTAGACTTATATGGAGCTGCAGGAATACGCCATAAAACTCTACACCATAAGTGTGTACAGGACATATCAACTACTCTAAAGTGATTACATTAATGAGAGAAGAGCCAATCCTTCTTACAATTTCATGTTACAGCAGATGAGCTCAGTGCTGCTGAGGAAGACATTAAATCACCTTTGTGTAGAAGGTAGGGAGACTCACTATGTGACTACTGTTTCAAGAAAATGTGATGCAGATACAGACCTAGATCCAAGTATGGAAATTGGCTGGTGGGCCCCTCAGGCTTTCTGGCAATCCACATGCTATGGAGGAAGAAGAAACAGCTGCTGCAGCTATCACTGGAAAAGATGACAGTGAAAGCAGCTAAGCCTTGCGAAGGAGTCCAGGTTTCTGTGAAGGAGCCACGAAGCCTCAGGCCGGCGTTGTTATGGAAAGCTGTGGCATCACCAAATGTGGCAGCAAGCCAAGTTCCCTGATCCAGCATGCACTGCAGCAGAGGAGAGGATAACTGGGGACAGGAGGGTATGCACAGTGAGTCTCAGACATATGAATGCACACACACCCACACACAAACACATACCTGTGCCCTCCCCGTGCCTGGCATTCCACGGTCAGGGCATGAGATAGCAGCATTTATGTTCAGGCTGGTTGTGACAAACCTGTATTGATACAATAAATAAATGTGACTGAGGTCTACAGTTCAGACAAGCTCTGAGGAGCCACCACAAATCAGCTTGTCACATTGCCACCAGCTTTACAATCAATCTCCCATAAAGGGCTTAGGCTCTGACTCCTTTCTCCAGTTTGCTTATTTTTGTGGGAAAACTGGCTGCAAGCGAGTCACTAAAAGATGACTGGAGTCAGACCTTTCTGTTTTTAAATGAGCAAAGCACTCTTAGAGTTTAGCAGTAGAGCCCACTTGGAAAAAAAAAAAAGGATCGGGAGAAAAGCAAACAAAAGCCATCCACCTCTGTGCTAATGGCTTGGGTCTGGCCCTGGCAGTCAGAAAGGCTTGACAGAAATTGCTGCTGAAGTGGGGGAAGCTGTGGGCAGATAGAGGCGGAGCAGTTGTATCATACTGTAACAAATGAAGCCCTGGTTTGTACCCTTTGAATGCTGTGCAGATAATCCCCATCACACTGTTAAAATGAGCTTTTGGATTCCCTCACTGTTCCCTCCTTCCTGTCCAGCTTCAGCCCTGTGCCCTGCTTTCCACTGAGGATATGGAGAGGAGCTTCACACACTCCTTTCCACAGCTTTGGCTCAGAAATGAAACATCTATCCCTGGCAGAGCATGTCCATGAGGCTCTGGGAGGGTGCAAGCCCAGGTCATGGCACCTCAGCCTTCTGGCTGGGGTGGTGTGAGACAACATCCTGCCCTCTCTCTCCATGGGCAGAGGGAGCCTGGAGGTGCTGAGCTCTGCCTGGTCCTTCTGGCTGCCTTGGCTGGATTGACTTTCCCAGAATGCTGGAGACAGAAGGGTTTCCTTCCTCTGGCTTTGGATGGCCAAGAGGGCCCTGTGCCCCAGTGGGACAAGGGACTCCCCTTTGAGTACCCCTGTAATTTTTAAGGTTTCTACCCTAAATGCCTTGGAGCAGGGACTCTCCTTTTGGGTAGGGGGACCCCTTGCCTAGTTGAATGGGACCCCTGCTTTTGTGGTCAACGTGAACACATCCAGAAGACAAGGAGAGCTCAGAAATAGGACACCCAACCAGAGCATAGTGCAGGAACAACACAGCCTCTCTTGAGTTTACCTTTTCTGCTATTCTGAACAGGGCTAATGGTTTCCATGTTTTTTCCACAATGACTCCCAAATGTTTTTTCCTGACCAGCATGCTGAATGGCTGTTTCATTTAGCACATAATCATTAGCTTCCCTCCTTGCTACCAGACGCATTATTTTGCCTTTGCCTTAACTGAAATACATTTGCCATCTGCTGATTTGTTCATAGCATCAGTGCTGTAATATTGCTTTTAATAATAACAATAATTGCACCAGGCTCCCTCCTGGTGCTTTTCATCAGATCTCATAGTGCTCAAAAATCCAAATCACTCTCAATCCTGTTAAAAATCTCATTGTCACCAACTTTATCCCCAATAGTTGCAGTCCAAGTTCAGCTATCCAGTGTCAGGCTGTTTACCAGATGCCCCTGGCACTTACTGTACTAAACCCTTCTATTCTAAATCACTATCTTTGAGTCTGTAAAGCAGTTTTCTACCTATCTAGTTCCAGTCTATTCCTATACTGTTAAAGGAACAGTAAGGGACTCCCCACCTCAAATGTAACTCTTTGGTCCAGCACTTGATCAGCTTTTCTGTGTGGCCAAACCCCCTGCTGCAACACACACACCTGGGTATATGCCAAGGCACTGACTATCCCAATCAGTTATATTTAGACTCATATTCACTACAAATGTCTCCAAAGGAATCTAACCACATCTCAACAGGTAGCTTTCATGCTGATAAAGTCAGAATTGAGGGTAAATGGTACTGATGCTTCCTTTCAAATTTGGCGAAGATGGATTTCCACTCTTTCTTCCCCATGCAATAATGTCCTTTAAGATCTCTGCAAGTCCACTGAGATGAATTCTTGATGTTTTACAAATGAAGCTCTCCTGTTGCCTATTAAATATTTTTTCACACCTTTCCTTCCCAGAATGATTTTTTAAAAAAAAATTTTAAAAAAAATTTAACTAGAGGTATTAAAGTCATGGTTCCTGAGGAATTTTTTTGGTAGTCAACGCTTTCACCCCATTTTAGTCATTGCAGTTCTTATATTGCGTGCTTTAGCCTGGAGAGCCCAAATTAGGAGAGGTACTACTGTGTGTATGCAGAACAAAGCAAAAAGTGAAGAGAATGAGAGAAGTGATACAAAGGGATTTTCCAGCTTTGTCAATAAAACTACCACAAAAATAACTTCCTTCAACATGTTTGTTGCTAATGGACCTGCAAACAGAACTACTTACAGCATAATACTTTCAGAGATCAGAGTTCCTTTTTCTGTTTGCAGGATATCTGTGCATGAGGCCAAACGCCTGCAATTTTCTTGCTTAGAAAGGATTCTTCAGCCAGCTGTGAGCTCACAGCTTGTGGGCAAACACACAGGGTTCCCTTGTCTACCATGGTGTAGCTGCCACCCCTTCCCTTGCCACTCGTATCTCTGGGCAGGCTTGAAGATCATCTGAGCCTACACCTCAGTGGCAGCACTAGACTCAAGTCCAGAAATGAGAAAGGACTCAGAGAGATAGACACACATTTCTGTGTGCAGCCAAGGGGCCTTCAAATGGAAATAACAGGAACCAGGGTGAAGGCCAGCAAGAGGGGAAGCCTTTCCAAAGGTTTGGTGGAGGGTAGAAGATAAAAAAAAACAACCCAAGGGGAGACAAAAAATTTGTGTCAGAAATTAACACAGAGACACGAAGGATGTGAATGCATCTGGCATGGGAAGACTTAGAAGTCTTTAGAGGCAGGACAGTGTGAGGGAGAGGCTGTTTAATAACTCACCCTGCTTTTATACCCCTCTACCTGGCAGCCTGCAGCAGTCCCTCTGGAAGACATGACTCTGGGTCAGGGTTTCAGTTCTCTTAAGAGAGCTCTAAGAGAATTTTTGAGTGTGGATATTATGGGGTGAATGGTACTTCAGCTGCTCATTCACAGGCATACCAATGAAAACTGCCCTTTTTCCTCTTGTTATGGTCAGCAAAGTGGTGCTTCCACCAAGACTGGGATGGAGAAGCCTTAGAAAGGAAATGTCACTGAGCACAAGATCTTCACTGGGGCAAGTGATCATAAGATACTTTTCTTACTCTTTACCCAATGCTCACAGCTAAATTTCACTATTGCAGAAATAAAAAGAACAGATACTACCCACAGGAACTGGAAAAGCCTCTGTTATTTGCCAGGTTATGAGTTCATTAAAACAGAAACTCCTTCACCCTCCCCATAAGAAAATGAAAGTGCAACAGCTTACTGTGATTTTCAAGGAAAATGGGACCAGAAATTATCCCAAGATGGAGGCAGATGCATCCTGCTCATTCTTTCCTTTTCTTTTTGTTTTATTTTTTTACTGGCAGATACTCCTGGAGAGACATTACAGCTGTAGATCAGGGATCTGCTGCATGTTATTGCAGATGGTACTGAGGTGAAGATGAATGCCAGCCAGACACATTAGGCTTAATAGGATGGGTTTTTAGCAACTTGAACATATTGATGAGAACAGGAAAGCTAATAAATCCACCACCAAGGTCCAGACTGTAAAAACCTGTCTTTTTTTCTTAATGTGTGGAGCTTCTGGGGCACAAACAAATATTGTAGACACATTTTTTGTTGTTTAAACCCAGTCACATTTGCAACCTGTTTGTACATTTGACTGACTTTAAACACTTCTTGGTGTAAATCCAGGCCAAGAATCAGAGCCAATGGAACATATTAACCCAGGCTGGTGCAGTGCAGAGAAACAGGAACTTCATCTCCCCTAGCTGACCTTGCTTGTGCACGAAAAAGACATCTCTCTTTCACCTCTCCGGCCATAATTTATTAAAGCCTGAAATTAGGGCAGGGTTTTAAACAGTGCCTTTACTGTACCCGTGCAATGGAATTTATAATTACATTTTGTGGTGTATTGTGAATTAACTCTGGGTTCAAACTGGGCTGCAGCCTTTAGTGGGTTACAGTGAAGACTCAGGAAGCAGATTTGAGTGTAGGGATCCTTTCCCAGCCCCTCTATGACCAAATCAACCCAGCTACCCGCATTAATATAGTTCTGTCTGTGTCTTAAGATATATATGCATGCACGTTTGCCAAACTCACTTTTTCCTAGGGCTTTTTTTGAACATAAAAACAAGGAAAGGGGGAAAAGGTTGAACCAAGTCCTGTCTAAATCTGTGTGGACCTGGCTGGAATTGTGTGAGCTACTTATGAAAAGATAGTTTTTCTTCTTAAGAAAATATGAGGGGGAACTTGAACCATGTCTTCCCGTCTCCGCTGCTTCTGTTTCCAAGTTGCTTCTTGCTCCATTACAGTGGCTCTCCATTAAGGTGAATGATGTTTTCCTGAACTGTCATTTAAGGAGGCATTTTTGGAGGAAGGCAATAGCTATTTTAATTTTTGGAGCTACATTTAATAGCTGTTTAATTTACTAAAACATGGCTTTGGAGAATGCTGACTCAGAAATACTTATATATGAGATTTTAAAAGTAGAATGGCTAGAACAGGGAAAGGAGAGATGAAAAGTAAAGTTTTTTTTCTATTACTTGGAAATATCTTCCCCTCCTCCTCCATCATCTTGCATGTCTGTCCTACTCGATTCCATAAAAATATCTATTTTCCAGTAGTTTCAGATGTTTTTGAAAGGATTTGTACACCAGATGACTCATATATAATGATGGAGACTTATATGACCAGTAGAAAAGTGAGTGGGAAATATCAGGCACTTCTAGGATTAAGTCAAACCATTTTCTTTTTGTGGCTGAGGAAGATCTGCAGGGTTTAAACAGTGCAGGTAATCCTTAGTTTCAGGTAATCTCTGATTTCACCTGAAAATGAGATCTTCTGTTTACAGAAGTCATCTTCTTTCTCCATGGGAACAGGGGGGCTTGGTATAAGCCACGCATGTATGAAACTTCTGTTGCGGGCTCCTAACCTTGACAATACTCCACAGAGGCTCACCGCAGCCAAGACAGCCTCAAGGTGTTTTGTGTGAAGTGCTCATTTATCTTGGGAAGCCACCTGTGTCTGTGCTTGCCAGGGGACCCTGCTTCCCTTCCCCCAGTGCATCACAAGTCTTTAGTCTTTAAAAGTACACCTGAATGGAATCGATGGTTGGAGATGATCTGTTTAAGCACCTGGAGGCTGGTAGTAGCTCTGGGTACTTTGAATGGGTTTTGGTGCTGCAGATAAATATATTTAGGGTTGCATGTAAGTAACTGTGTCTCATTTGTCACATTGATGTGGGAAATAAATGGGTCTGTTAACTTTCCCTGTCTATTGGCATGCAATCCAGGCCTGGGCCAGGATGGGGGAAAATTAATTAATTTTTCCTTTTGGTTTTTCCCATTTGTTTTGTTTTTGGCGTGAGGATTGTAAATTGTCATAAACAGCTAATGCAGAGAAGATTTCTGCCTCATGTACGCAGCCCACTCACAAATACAGAACAACCTATACAGAAAAATCACTGAGAAAAATTATTTGCTTTGCTCTAAGACTCTGCATTCTTTAAGGAAATTCTTACCAGTGTAATAGTAATCATTGCCATTGGGGTGCAAAGCCCCACATGGCTTTTTTTTTTTTGTTGTTGTTGTTTTTTTTTTTTTTTTGGTGTCACAGGGCAGAGTTTACTCTGTGGCAACTTATTGTAATGTGCTGTCTTACCTGAGTCACTTCACTGGGGAGTCTCAGGGCTATACACATGCAAAAGTCTACAGGAACACACATATAAATTGGATAGATGGGCACAAACCATACACTGGTTTCAAGAGAATTAAGTGAATGTTGTAGTCAAATCAGGATAGTCAAAGACAGTTCAGATTTGGGGCATAAACTATTTGACAGTCTTCCTTTAATCTGCACTCCATGGAGTTTTCAACAAGGACTATCATCCTGTTTTTCAGAGGCCAAATAAATCAGCTTTAAGCTCATGAAAAGGTAAACACACTGATGCCTGCATAACTTTTGAGAATTTATGAGATATTCTGACAATGGAAATACAAAGAACCACCATCAATCCTCCTGTGCTCAAGTACTTAATTCCTGGGATGGAGTGTGTATGGGTTCCTTCACCACGCAAGTTCTCTTATTAGGAAATATTAAGTCCATTGGAAGTATAAAACTCAGTGGGAGCACGATTTTATGAGAGAGCTCTTCCCACTAGTTGGTTCTGAGGAAGTTTTTGCTTTTCAGGAGGGAGCTGAAGATAGATACAGAGACATCTTCGGGAGACCATGCTGGACGGTGCCATTTTGACACTACATTAACAGAATGTGCAGTTACAGACAAAAAAATAATTCAGGAGGATTACAGCCTGTGTTTAATCAGCAATCCCTTTGAGCTTTTCTACTATCATTATTTTACTAACAGTGAAAGTATGCTGGAAATCTCTTCCAGTGCATTCATGCAAGTATCCCTATGTGTGTTGGAGTGTGGACATGTACCTATATACACACATATCTGTCTGCATGTAGAAGCAGTCCATTGTAAATAGAAGTCATTCTATAAATTATGAGACTGTGCAAGAGTATAAATACATTTTAAAGACCTGAAGTGCCTAAATTATAGGCTCCCATTTTTGAGAACTGGCTGCAGTGAGACTTCCACAGAGATGCCTTTTGAACAGTGACTGTAAGAAGACTTCATGAAGTAGCATGAGCTTGTTCTACAGGCTGAGAAAGAGAGATAGGGTTGGACTGAAGCTGATGCAACAGCTCCTTATCACTATTACAGTGAGGATTGCTGAGGAGTGAGTGCTTTTTACCAGTGATGTACAGGGAGGATGTGGAGCTTGGTTCTGGCTGGGACTTGGCTCTGTACAGCTCTGGAGTGGCACTGCTCCTTTTATTGTAATACTTGCATTCTCTTGTTGGAAATGGTGAGAAGAGGATTGGTATCTTGCATGTATGTGACATTGGGTATTCTGTGGAGGACTTTGGCTGTTCAGTGGAAAGGATTTCTTCTGGACAAATGTCTCATGAAGGGACTTGATCCACTGACTTAGAGAGGCAAAAAGTGCTGTATGAATACAAATTTATGCAGAACACAAGCAGTCCTCTTAAGGTGTATCAGGCCCTCTGGACTGCTACCAAGGTTTGACATAAGGCTGGGGGCAGACAGCATCTCTCTCCAGGGCTGTTGGTGTTGGTGTGGAAGTAGCTGCAGCCAGATTTTCACTGGCAGTGGTGGCACTGCCTCCCTTGCAGTGCCTGTGCTGGTTCAGCAAGCTCCCAGGAGGATGGGGAGAACAGGGAAGACTCCTATGTCCTGGGAGGACATGTTGCAAGAGAATAGAAGTATACTGGGCATCTCTCACTCTACACTTGGGGTGACAGCAGCAGGGTGTACACTCCTCTGGTGGGGTGCAGGGAGCTTCAGGTTGGTTTCTCTCCAATCCCCTGACTCTTAAAGTTATTTCCAGTGACGTCAAACAGAAAGTCTGGTGAGCACTAATGCCAGCTGGGACTAAATCCCACAGTGTAACTCAAAGTCCTAAAAGAGAGGGAAACCTGCAAGGAGCCTCTGTGTGTGTGTGTGTGTGTGTGTGTGTGTACATAAATGAATACCTTTATTGTATTTCTGACTTGATTTTCCCATTTTTATGTCCTCTGAAAATAAATACAAGAGATTTCAATTCAGTTAGCAGTGGTTTTTTGGTGAAACACCCGCAGAAATCAAGATAGGTTGATGTTATTTTACATGGTTCTTGTCTCCATTTATACTAAGAAAGCTGGGCCTGGGGTTTGTCTAAAACAGAGCAGAGAGACCACCGAGTAGTCTCATCAGCAGAGCACTAATTGTGGCCATTTATTATAGTCACTTATCTGATAGTAGCTTCTTTATCTGTGATAGTTTTACAGGAATAAAATCCACCAGGCATTCGCACCAGTATATAAACATGTTACCTTGTGGCAGAGTGTCTGTTACTTACTGTCAACACTTGCCAGCAAAAAAATGCCTATCTCGGGCTTATATGAAGCAACGATGAGTTTAATATGCTCCAGTGAAAGCCACAGAATAAACAAGGCATCACAAATGTTTGCCTTGTCTGGCCTCTTAAACAAATAAAGGTGACTAAGAAGTACAAACAACACCAGGTCGGGCCTTATCAGGGTGCTGGTGGCTGCTAATGCAGCTCCCTGTGCCAGGCAGGGCTGCCTGTGGACTCCTTATTGCAGAAAATAATTGGGAAAGCCCTTTGCCAGAGAACTATATTCCTTGAGTATGACCAAAATGCTGCAGTGTGAAGATGCAATTCGATGGCCATTTCAAAGCCAGTACTGGGATAGCACGGTGCAGGGCGAGGAGAGGTGGGGAAGGACCCAGCACACACACCCAGCTTTGCCAGCCTAGTCTGCTCCTGGTGATTAAGACCAAGCAGGGTTTTCACGTGTGATTACCCCACAGAGCTCATCTTCTCCCTGCAAACACAGCAGATCCATGAGGAAGGGCCATGCAGTGAGAGGGAGGAAGTACCACCTGGTCACTTCTGGGCCTGCCAGATCAAGGGAGGAAAATCACACCAACAGTGCTCTCAAGCAAGAAAAAACTAAAAATTGATATTATTTTACTGTTGTATTTTCATCAGTCAGAGCAAACTCATTTTGCACGTGACCACAATCAGTGTGATTGACAAAATTTGATAGGGTGATGGACAAAGACTGAAGACGGACACTTCATCTGTGAGAAGAGACTTTGTTAGGGAATCAGACCTTTGATTAAGGAGGCACTTAAGACTATCCATCCCCCAGCTGACAATAAATAAGCTAACACTTGCTTGGCTGCACTGTTGATCTTATGATAAGTGATGGAAATACATCCCATTTGTCACAATGAAATACCAGGGACAAGTGGAGTTAGCTACCTAAGACAGTTGTGTTTAATGTTAAACTCAGCATGAAATCAGAAAGGGAAAATTCAGTTACAGGTTTAATGTTTTGTAGAGGTTCCTAATTTAGTGATCAATCACAGCCTACAAGGGTGAATTCACACAGATATCTACCTTGCACAGAAACTCTTCTATTTGACAAAGGTGTTTGACAAGCACTGACACCATTCCTCAGATTCACCCAATGGGTGAAAGCTGATGTTCAGCTTGGCAGAGTCAGCTCACCACATTCTCCATGCAAAATACCATGTGTAGAGCGTATTTGCTTGTGGTGAATGCAAGTTTTTCATGCAGAACTGCCCTTCCTGTAACTCAGGCCATCAGGATGGGAGCCTCTTGCTTTGGTTTAGCTGGAAAATGTGGGGAAATTGCAGCTTCATCATCTCTTGCAGTCAACAATGGACTGACTTGAAATCTTTCTTGTCTGCTTCCAGCACAGTTATTTCCAGGGTTGCAAACAAACATCTGGCTTGTTGGGTGACAGTGTGGCTTTCATTTGCAGCTAGAAGATCATTTAATCTGGAAACTGTTTTGAAAGGATAATTTAATTTTGAGCTGTTTGGCACTGCAAACAAAACAGGCCAGGACCACTGGCAGTTCAGTCCATCTGTTGGCTAAATCCTTCTGAAAATAGCTGGACGTGTGACAGATGTGGGCGAGCACTCACAGCCGGGGTGTGATGGCAAGGCTGTGTCAGCAGGAGGGATGGCATGGACTGAGGGGGTTACCCAGCCCTGCTTAGTACTGGTTACATGTCCACACAGAATAAATTAGACTAGTGGTCATTTTGTTTAGTTGCTGGTACCTGGAGACTCATTTTAGCCCAGTATTTGAACCTAGGTGTTCTACCAGCCAGGTGTCTCAGTTGGCACATGAGCACATATTTTATTTTGCAGCTGAGGTGAGCCAGGGGTACATACCCTGTTGGGTCCTTGAGATCCCAAGCATGGCATTTTTCTCACACAGCTAGTGGGCAGATAGACCAGGGTGGGTGCTAGTCCAGGGGAGTTATTCCTTCTCCTGTGCAGGGACATGTGCCAGTTCCAAGTGTGGCGTGGTCACCACTGAGCAGAGATCCCTGATCAAAGTGGGTGATCATCAAGAAAATGAAGGGTCAGATCTCCAGCTGCAGTTGAGGCACCTGAGTACCACTGGAAAAAGTGGACCAGTATTTCTAGCCAGTAGCTCAGTCATTCCAGCCCCAGATATGAAAACCAACCTAATCTCTTTGCACAGGCAATCAAAACCCAGTGGTTAAAATTAATTACCTGTGCTGCTGATGGTGCGTGAACCAGAGGAGAGCTGGCTACTTTTCCCAGAGCTGTATAGTTTCTATGCTGCCAGCAGAGTAGAAAATACAAAAACAAGGCATTATTTTTGTCAGTAAATGAAACATATCTGACTCAAATTTCCTGCAGAAGACAGCAGATCCATTGATTAAAAGTGTGCCCTTTTTATAGTCACTTCTCCGAGCACAACCACATTTAAAAAAGCCACAAACCTGAACGGCAATATGATTTTACATTTACAAAAGAGATTTAGCATGTTACAGTATATTTTCTCTGGGCTGCAGGGTTACTGTTTCTTGCTTAGCTGTGAGTTCATAAATTATCAGGTTGGGTTCATGCACTATCAGGTTTCAGGACAGAGCTGTTTTACAAATAATGCTACGCGGTGGTTCTCTTTCGTTGGGGAAACCTTCAAGTAAGCAAGATTGACACTACAGGGAAACAATACAGAGGGGTGGGCAGCTGATTCTGATAGAGTTAAAAATCTGTTACCACTTCAGTGACTGTTGCTTAATCTCCTGCTTTCAGAGTTGATAACATGACCATAAAGTTCACTCCTGGCTGAACACTGGCACAGGAGTTTCTCCATCCAGAAATGAATTCCAGATATGAACGTTAGCACTGCTATTAATAAAGCCTCCTCCTTTCCAATGACAAAAGTGCAAATAAATGCAAAATTTGATTTGTGATAAAAGCTGCTGGGGTCCAGCCAATACCTGGCTTCATAAAAACAACTTTGTAAAGACAAAAATATAAAATATTAGTACTGAGGCTGCAGAAATACACCTCCTCCACCGCAACTTTTACAACTGGTTAATAAGGTTTTGACACTAATCCAGGGACCGCCTTTAGCTCTTTAAAGATCTGTGATCAGAAGTAGCACTGCCAGCCAAGAGGAAGGAGAGGCAAAGGTCTCTTTCACCTGAAGTCCGTTGTCATCAATGGAATTTGCACAAAGCCCAGCACCTGCCTTGCAAAGGGCTGGCCCGTAACAAGGCTGTCACACCTATGGCAACTACCTGGGCTGAGATGGTTTGAAGGGAATACAGTTTTTTCCTGCAGCACAGCCCATTCTCAGGACCATGAGAACTGAAATTCCTTCTCTGGGTAGCCCTAAGAGGATGAGATAGAAGCTTCATGTTTTGGGTCCAGGAAGATGTTTTCTCTGCTGATTAGGTAGGAGACTGCATTTAGAAGTTTTGATTTCTAACCCTAGCTTTCTAACAAAGTGATTTTAGTTAATATTTTTGTACTCTGTACTTCAGCTCCTAAAAAAACCCCAAACCAACAACAACCAGGTGTTGTGACTTCTGTTAATCAATTTGTGAATCTCAGAGGGGAAAAAAAATCTGCCTAAGTACAATGTAAACAGCTAAATCTAAAGAGCTTTGAGACCTGGGTTAGAGATTACAAACAGTGTCTGTCCTACTACTCCCTCACTCTTAAAATCTGGCACTGCTGCTGGGAGAGTGCTACAGGGATTTCACAGTTATAGCAGACACTGTTAGCAATGAACTGTTTGAAAATGCTTAATGAAGACTAAGTAAAGCTGTCATGAGGTCCTAGTGTGGGAGAGGAGGGATTGCTGATAAGATTAATACTGTGCTTTAATTACTTTTATTTCCCTTCCAGAGATTTTAATGAAGTATAATAAAGTTAATAATTGTGTAAATTAACTTTCTAACAACAACATTTCCTAAGTCACTCCTTGAAGTGTTGCTGTAAAAGAGGTTTCTCTTTGGGTAGGTAGCTGTCTGTACCTATCCTCACCCAATATTCTTGCTCCCTTTTTTACCTCCCTGTCATGAGCCAGAACTAACAAAATCAGCTTACTTAGGAGTGTTTTGATGCTTTCACTGCTTGTCAAATTCAGGAAGTAAAAACCACACTAAATTTTTTTTCCTCTTTTTTTTTTTTTTCTCCTCCATCAAGATAGCTGAGGAAATTTAGAACAAGCTCCCAAGTTATCTCCTCCTCTGTAGTATAACGGGCTTGTGCCACAGTTGTGACAACATTCATGCCTGTGAAATGTCTGAAAAAATTAGAGGATTATTGTATGTTATGGGATGCAGGTGACAATGATAAACCTTTGGGAACACAAGCAGGTGAAGCATATCACAGGGGGGGAAATCTGATTCTTGGCTGTGCTATTCTCACAGCACACTAGCATATCACTGGGCAGGACCCAAATTCAGGTAAAACAAATCAGAAAATCGTGCTGGGAAGAGTCAGGCCCTTTGCTTTAAGGATGTTGTAATGTTTAGGCTTAGAAGGATGGATTATAGGGTGTTTTTTTTTGGTTTTGGTTTTTTTTTTTTTGATTTTTTTTTTCCCCCAGCCTGAATTCCATTCCAAAAATCTGCTTAATCCCCTTTTTAATACTTGTGTGAGTGCCAGAAACATCTTTTATTTGTTTCAGCAACAGCAGCCGGTTAGTCAGATGCTATCAGCTACTTCTTCATTCAGTTGTCCTTTGCATGCTGATAAACACCACATAAAACAGGGGAGAGAAACCTTAAGCCACACGCTTATCCTGTGTATAATAGGATGCACCTTGAAACAATTTTGATGTCTCCATTGAAATCAGCTTAGGTTAAGCCTACATAAATAGTGTCAAAGGGGAACACACCCAGAACGCTCTGGGAGATCATGATAAACACTCCTGATGTTTTGCAGCTGTGCTCATCATCTGTGCATTTCACAATAAAATTTTATAAAACATCCAGACACCCAGCTGGTTGTATTCACTGTGGGATGGCTTTCTCTGCCATGGCATTTTGTTGCCTATTTGTTGTCCTGTGGGATGGCTGTCTCCACCATGGCATTTTGTTTCATATCTGTTGCTCTGCACTATTCCCTCCCCCAAATTCAGAACTTTTTTTATTTTTTTTAATAGGTGCAACAAATCATCATATGTTTTTTAGAAATTAGAATTCAGACCTCAACTTTACTTGTTGGAAAGTGAGGAGAAAACTTCCCTCAACAGAAAGGAGATCCAATCTATAGTTTATTACATCAAAGAATGTGGTTTTTAAACATTTATGAGCTAGTACTTGCCTATGACTCTGACTGTAATTTCCCTCTGAGTTGACTAAGGTTTGATTCTGCAACTTTTGTGTACAGGATAAAGTCTAAGTATTCTGCAATTTTCCTTCTTGTTCTATGTCTCTATCCCAAGATCTCTGATACCCCAAAGCTGAGCACAGGCATCTACAGAATCGGGGGCTCCTTTTGTAAAAATGAGTAAAGGAAGTCCAACTAAAAGGACTCACACCTGAGTCTTTTCTCACTAACAGTATATCACTGGCATAATTCCCTCGATGAAAGTGGAATTCCTCCTGATTTACACGAAGAGCATTAACGAGAGAGGGCTCAGGTCTTAAGTGCTGGGGTTTAGCCGTATTTCTTCTGTCTTCATTCCTTCCCTGATGATTCCCAGGAAATCTCACTTTGGTGAGATAAGTGCCTACAAGAATGTTGAAATTAATTTCAGAGCAGCCTGAAATGGCTGCCCAGACAAGCAGTCAGAGGAAATGCCCCAATGGAGGGATTTATTGCTCTATCGCTGCTTTTTGCCAAGCTGCAACATCTTAATCTTTCATGATGACATTATTATGAACCAGCCAAGGCAGGGCCAGCTCTGAGAGATGGACGGCCCAGCACTTCACAGCTCTCCTGGAGACCTGCTAATCTGTGGTGTGACTTAAGTGGGGCTAAATGCAATGTCCTACAGGTCACCCCAGTCCTAGCAAGACACAGAGTGAACGTCAGAGGGAGCAGCCTGTTCCTTTCATCCCACAAACCAGCGTCCCATCACCCCAGCATATCATGGTCTTTGCTCTGGGGGTTACCAGCACATGGCCCCACACCAGTGGCTTTCTTGGGTTTTGAATCTGGGGAATGGCATGTCCTGGAGCACCGAGATCAGGTCCCCAGCACCCAGGCTGTGAAAAAAAGATACAAAATAGGAAGATTTCTAGTTTGCAGAGTCTTAGAAGAGGATAGAAAGCAGAGGAGAAATGAGTCTTCTGTCCCCCTGTTGGACACAGTCCCATCTTCTACAATATCTTTGGTTTGTATGTGTTTTGAGGGAAAAAAAAAATCCTTGCTAACTAATATTAAAAGACTTAAGTGGCTCGGTTCTTGACAAGCTGTGCGTTGCACTTTTGAGAAGCAGAATTAAACATTTAATGACCCTCACTCCCAATGTCCTGGATGACAATAGCTTTTTCCAGTTTCATCCCAATTACTTGGCTTGTAGGCTGGGTCTGTGTTGGTCTGGAGAGTCCCATCTTCTCCTGAGGTTAGATGTCAGTGTTGAGTCTGAGACACATTTCAGACAGTTTGCGTCATTGTGTAAACAGTGATAACAATATTTAATGATGATAAATCTGAATTTCACCACAAAACTATAAAACAACGGAGAGAATGAATTATGCAATTTACAGCTAGCAAGAAGGCAGCCAAAGGGAAAGCAAAGGATACGTACAGCAGAGAGACAAATTTAGTGGTCTGAGACTATAGTGTCATTTGGTTTTGTGTTTAGTAGCACTTAGCAGCCATGGTGCATAAATAATCTTTATTGCAGTGGAACCCAGGGATGCTGCTGGTGACAACTTGTCACTGCTTGGGATGGCTGCTTCACATGGCACAAGGTGAATCTTGGGTCTGCAGGGGCATCTCGGGCTACTGGGTCCCTCAGGGGCTGGTGCAGGGTGATGCCGTCCTTCTGTCCCTGCCCGGGATGTGTGAAAACCCCGACACTCATTTTCTGATACAGCTTAATGAAACTCTGCTTTTCTCACTAATTTAACTGCCCAAATGAATCATAAGTATACAGTCCTACGGATTGAACAACAGAGGGGAAGAAAAGGAACAATAAATGAAAAGCACGCAGAGGGGAGCTACAAAAGCTCAAACATTTCTATTTTATTTTTAAGTACTTGCTAATTTTTAATATAGGGAGACCAAAAAGAGGAAGAAAAGTAGGGAACAACATCTGTAAACTATATTCCTTCCCTTTTTCTTCCTTCAATGCCTTCTCAATATTGTTGTTTTTTTGTTTTGGTTTGTTTTTTTGGTTTTTTTTTACTTCATTTGTTATAAAAGCATCAAAATCCTTTTGTAAATGCACTTTCTTCATATAGTTCTCCACTTTTTCTGTGAAGGCCTTGAGAGACAAAAAAGTCTTACTTGAGAATGGCAAACAAGATTTCAACAGTTTGGTTTTCTGTCTTGAATAATCAAGAAAGCTCAAATGCAATGGAGGTTTTATGGAATAGAAATTTGATATCAACATCAGTACTAATTTTATTATTTTGATCCCATGTTGATATAATGTGGATGATATTGTAAACTATTAAAAAAGTGATGTATGAAGTACTAAAATTCAGCACCTCCACCTGCTATAATCATGGATAGAAGGAGAGGGGTCAGCTTTGTTCTCCTTTTCCCCATTATTGGTGGGAGTTGGACACTCTGAGGGACAGAGGCCATCCTGGTTGTTCTCCTGCAGGACCATGGTGGCTGTGACTGTAATGGCAGGACGAGGAGGGCTTGCTCATTCTTCAGGGTGAACAGTTATTTTGGAAGACTTTTTTTTAGGGAAAGTTCTTATTTCTTCTCCAAGCTCCCTGGTTGGGACAGAGGTGCTTCCATACAAAACTTGGCACAGCTCCCACCCCATCTTTGCCAGGACTTCTTTCCTCCTGCCTGTGAAACTCAGATAGTTTTCAGATAATACTTACCTATTTCTGTAGTGGTGTGAAAATTGGTGACCTTAAGTCTACTGTGAACCACTGTAAGTAGAAAGTGTCTGAGCTTCCTCCAGCCCACAGGAAAAAAAAAAAAAAAAAAGAAAAGGAAAAGTAAATCAGTATACAAGAGTGAGGACATGCCAAATTGCTCAAGCTCTCCATTCTTCTGGCTTCTAAGAGGATACTGTAGATTACAGCGTAAACAACTTCTGAAACGACATTTAAAAAGTGATGTGTCACTTGCCAGTGTCCCTTTAACTATGAGAAATAACAGCAACATAGGAAAAAATGTAAATTTACCATCAGGCAGATCTTCCCCCACAGCCTAATGCAGAGTTTGATGAATAGAATGAATGAAACGACAGAGGATCCAAGCATTACACAACGGCTATAATTGTGCTAACCAGCTGTAGTCATCTGCTGCTTCCAAAAAAAGTTCAGAGCATTTTGACAGTGTCGCCTGTGCGGATTGGAAGGCTGCAGCAAAAATGTATTTCCATTTGTTATTTGAAAAAAAGAGATCTGTTCCTCAGTGTCAGATTTTGCTTGGAAGGTGCCAAGATAGTGGAGAGTGAAGAACATGATTACTTACAAAGCTGGGGAAAAGAAGAAATTTTTAAAAAGGCAGTATCTCTTCCAGGAAAAGAAGATTTTAGATGAGAAGATACTGCTGGATCCAGTTCCACCAGTGGCCAGCCAAATCCTGTGCCTTTTCCTGAGAAAGATGGGAACACCATGCCCAACCTGGTGCCAGGAACATCCAGACTGGAGGCTTTTTGTCCCAGGCGAAGGTGGTTTTTCTGGCACCAAGGCTGACACCAGACTGCTATTTTGAAAGTGTTATGGTGTGGCTGCCTTGGCTGCTTGAGGCAAGGCCTGGGAATTAGGCATAGCAAAGCCCAGTTTTCTTTTAGGCATCTGTAGACAACATGTGTTGGGAGCGGGGGCTGCACAGCAGCTGGGCCACCTAACTCGGCTCACAGGGAAGGGCAGCTGAGGGACAGCTCTGCCCTCTCTGGACCAGCACCACCACAGTGAGGGACTCCTGAGACAACTCCAGGAGCTTGCTGTGGGGGATTTCTGCCACACAGACCAGTCCTGAGGAGACAGACCCGTTGCTTCTGGGGCAGTTGCTTTCCTTTTAGCACTCCCCAGATTTACAGAGTGAGGTGGTTTTTGTGCAGGAGTGGCTGCCGTGGGAAGAGACAACACAGTGTTTTGGGAGGATGCTGTAGTTTCACAGGCATGGCATGACCTGGGAATGAATATGAATCCTCTTCAGGAAAACCTCACCATTAGAGTGATTTCAAATGGACTGTTTTTTAATAAATGCCTTTTCTTTTTGATACATTCATGAGCCGTGGAGCTCTAGGAATGCTTTGTTGTGCATGGTGTGCAGGTCAGATTCATTTAATTTGGAGGTGAGGTAGGCAGTTTTATCCAGATTTTAGTACTTGGTTTTGTTTTTGGTCACAGATCATTTACTGAACCTGTTTTAAGTGGAATGGAGGGTGGTTTTTTTTGAAGCCAAAAGGGTTGGTTCTGGCTTGTTACAAAACAGCGGCTTTCAACAGGATCCAAATCTATCTTCAGCTTTTCTGGGTAACTCTAAATGAGTACTTTAACATGGGGATTTCTGTGCTGAGGAGGCAGGGAAGTTAACAACGCAGCACAGCACAGAAGAAATGGCATGTGAGTATTTCTGATGCCCTGTGTCTCCCCTTCCCTAAAAGCACAACAAAAATTGAAGGTAGTGTAGGTTGCCTCGCACTTTATGAAATTGTGAACCTCTTGTCCTTCCTCCAGTTTCAGCTCTGATGCTGCATGACTTTATTTCCAGAGCCAGTGGGGATGGCACCTCACTTCAGTCGATGCCCTGCTTAAGGCAGAAAAAGCCTTTTATGTAGGGCAAAAAAACTTTAGAGTTCAGGGATTGGCCACTTTATGCAAATATTTGCATGGAAAATGTTTGGCCTAATCATGTGAGTTGAGTAAAGAGGAAGAGATTACACGCAACTAAAGGTTTTGAAGAGGGTGTTCCATATAAAAACTGGAGAGGGAAAAAAGAAGAGGAAAAAAAAAGGTTAAACAAACACTCAAATCATATACTCTGAAATAGAGCCCCAGTAAAGCACTGCTGGTGATAGTCCTGCTTCAAGTCGGAAGTCAGACTAGATGACCTCTAGAGGTCCCTTCTAACCAAAATTTCTATGATTCCATGAGTCATACACATTTCCTCATAATTTGATTTGCTAGTTTTCCATGGGAAGGCCTAGAAATTCAAACTTCAGTCTCTTTTACACCAGGATATTTGAACAGTGGCTTCCAGTGGCTGCAGGCAAACATTCGTTTTCTGCTGCTAAATAGTGCCAGAAAGGAACAGGCTCAATCAATAGAATTTTCTTTTTCCACTATCAGGCAAAATGCTAGGATCAGGATTCTCTGTAATCCACTTGATGTTCCCCGTGATAGAGCCATTCAAAAGTAAGGTGTGGTGAGTATTCCAGGTAAACTTACAAGGTGGCCCCTTGCCTCTCTCAAGTTCTCAGGCTGGGAGGTGAGGTGGGAAAGGGGAGGGTGCGGGCAGGCAGCTGCATGTATTGCCTCAGCTCTTGGGCTGGATGTAGAGCTCTTTTGACAAGGAAACAGCCCTGACCAAGTTAGGAAAGATCTGGGCAAAGCGAATCAGCTGGAGTTCCTTCCAACGGGAGTTCCCATCAGCATTCCCCATGCTCCTTCTCATCATCTATTTACTGAGATGAAGGCTCGAATATTGCCATCTGTGAGAAGATGCACAGGCCACATGAAAAGTTTGCCCTAACAATCCCTCCATCCCAGTGCCCAACCCAGCAGTCAACTACACAATTTACTGCCTAACCTGGGATTTAAAAAGATCAGCAAACTCTGGCCTTGACCTCAGTCGGCTGCAGTGAGATGCTGGGTAGCCTCTCCTCTGCCAGCTCCTGCTGACTTCGCAGAGATTTGGAAGGACTCACCACCTATCAGTGCTGTGGCTTTCGACTGCATCCTGCTCTTCTCCTCACACATGTTCTTATTCAGTTCAGATACAGGAGAGAAGCCAGCGCAAAGCAAGACTCTGGACGTGCCAGGAGTGGGCTGGGAGCAGGGCTCCGGTGCCTGTCAGGGATCTGGGATGCTCTGGATGAAGTCGGGCCTGCCTTTATTTGAGTTGCTCTGGTTGCTGGTGGAGGCTCAGCTCAGCCCCTCGGCCCTGGCACTCGCTCTCTGGAATTTGAATGGTTTATCTCACGCCCCAGCAGGGTCTGAAGCAGCGTGCTGCTCTGAGCCCCTGCTTATCAAGGCTCTGACATGGCTTCTCTAAGCAAATGTTTAGCCCTACTTGACTCAGGATGAGTGCTGTATTGATTATTAACTTTAAACAAACATCTGGTTTTCATTACGAATGGTAGCAGACCAGAGAGGGGTGCTGTACTGGGCGGTGCGGTCACTTAACAACCATCAGGACTGGCTATAAAGAAAATTTAACATATCCTGTAATTACAGTCTGCATAGCACAGGGGGATTTGGGATCTGCAGATCTGATTTCAGAACAGAAGAAAATGTTTATTGTATCTGCTACGCACATTTATTTACTCAGTAGCAGCAAGGCTTTTGAAATATTGTCTGTGCAAGAGCTTATTCCTTACTTAGGAGAAGGACTTTCTTGTTTAAGCCAGGAAACCCGAGTGAGGCTCACGGTCAGGATGGCCTGCTTAATGCTTTTACAGGCTTGGGGATTTCAGGGTTTGTCGAGCACGCAGTTCTGTTCTGAAATATAAATAACATCTTCTCCTGTGCCCTGCCAGCACCAGCCAGATCTATCTCCTCTGTCCACAAGGAAAAGTTGCAGCAAGGACTGGGACAGTGGGGCTGTCCACCCCAGGGGACGATGGCCCCAGTGTTCTCCTTAGGGCAAAGAGGATGGGAACTTGGAAGGCTGTCCAAAGGGGGCCCTTGGCCTTTCCCCACACTGATGAACCCAAATGGGCGAATTTGCACCCAGCGGCTGCATCTGTAACCCTGAGCCCAGCATCCATGCCCAGCTCCCAGGGAATTATCAGCCAAAGGGACGTTTTTGGGGTGATGTAATGCTGTAACTTGAGCTCCAGCTGAAAAGAAATGGTAGGTGGAGTTTCTATGGAGCCAGACAGAGCTGGGATCCTCTCCCTTTTTTCTCTTTTTCTGGCTCATTCAGGCTGTCTCAATTAAAGCTTGGGCGAATTAATCTTGCACCCTTAATGTCAGTTGCTATTTTTCTAATTCACCTCCACACTCTTTAAGACTATTTCTCCAAACAAAACGGGTCTGTTCTTCAATTTCAGGCTGTCAATTTCATGGGCTGCTGATACATTTATTAGGTGTGTAATTTGCTATTTTTAGGAGACTGCGGGGGAGCAGCACCATTTTTTTTTCTTCTCTTTTGCATTTATAAACCTCTTACAGTTCCCTGTCCACCAAAAATATTTTTACTATTTGAAAGGTTGTATCAAAGACGGGTATCTTGGTCCAAATTCCTCCCTGGTGTAACTCTACTGACCTCTATTTCACAAGGAGTAAATTTATTCTCTAATGTTCTTTTAAAATTTTTTTTTGTGGACATGAACACTTCTTGGCCACTGCTGGATGCAGGAAAGTATCCAACTGTACAGACCAATGACGTGATCAGAAATAGGCCTCAGCTACAAGCTCTGCTGTAGGAAGTGCTTAAACCTCTTCACAGCAAAGCCTGTCCTTTAGTCCCACTATCTCTCTGAAAACACCAGTGCCCACACACCACACAGGGCAGTGTCAGTCAAAGTTTGCTGCCAGACTTCATTTCTAAGTAGTCGTGAAGAATCCGGCAGCAATTTGAGGCCAATTCCTGTGCGGTGCTGGGAGACCTATCTACACTCCAGTAAGAGGGCAGTCTTTTTTGCCTGTCTGGGGCTCTGAAACTGAGAGATTGGAGAGGAGACCATCGTGATAGCTGGTTCAGTTTGGGAGATTCCCCACCCATCAAGGCTGTGCCAGGTGGCATAGTGGTGTTGCACGACAGCTGTACAGAGTGGTGGCAGTGGGCTTGCACGAGTCAAGGGACCACCAGACCACTCAACAGGTGTGCCAATAATGGTTAAACAATGGAGGAGTGCTTGCAGGTTGTAACTGGGAAAGGACAGTGCTGTTAAAGGCACAGAGGCGATGCTTCCACCTCCCTGGGCACATGGTTTCTGGGCTGCTGTAAGGACTTTGGGTAGAGTCCATATGTGGTTCTTCAGTGAGAACACCCAGGGGTAGGAAATGCCTTCTGGCATCTCCTCATGTCCGCATACTTTTCCCAGCTGCTTGGGGAGGTCTTCCTGCCTCTTTCCAAAACCTGAAGGGCTTGGTGTGACTGTCCCAGTTGTGCGTGGCCATTACTGTTCACCTTTTGCCATCAGTGTTGCTGGAGGTGCCTTGCAAAGCAGTAATGTGAACCTGAAGTCTCAAACGTCTCCTACAGCATCTCCTGTTCTAGGGCTTGGCTTACGCTGAAGTGCAGCACTTTCTGTTGTACTGACATCCAGCCTTTTGCTGAGCTGCCATCTCTAGTCCTTTGGCCCTTCCCATGCCCACACCTCTATGTGCACCCAAAATGTAATAAAGCAGTGCCAAGAGGCTTGTTGAACAAGAAGTGAGTGTGACCATGCAGACAGCTTTGAGCTGAAGGTGAGTCGAGGGATTAGGATCTGAATCTCACAACACAAACTCATGCTACCTAGATGGCCAAACGCAGAGAGGATGATATGTTCTGCCTCCATGGGCAGCAATAAATGATGCAGAAATAAACAATGTGGGATAGCAGAGCTCTAGGGCCAGACCTCCAGGCATAATTACACACTTAATTTCTTTGTGGGAGGTTAAATGTTGAAGCACCTAAATGCCTTTGGAGGTCTGGCCCACCGCTTTCTCATTATAAAATGCAAGAGATAAGCTTGCCTGTGCTGTCCACATGCCAGATGCAGTGGGACAGATTTGCTCTGTCCTGTGTATCTGTGCACTGGAATTCCTCCTGGGTCTAATTCTCAGTGTATCTCCACAGTGTGCTGCTCTGGTCTGGGGATGTTTGAGATAGTTTGCGGTTTACTGCTGCTACCAAAAGGTGCTTCAGAAAGTGTCTCAGGACTGCTGTGCCTCAGGGTCAGGCTGGAAATCTCCACTGAGTGTATGGCAACCTCTGAGAGGGAAAAAGAGTCAGAGATAACTGCTTGCCAAAAGGCCAAGGGCAGGATTTAAATGGGAATGCAGGAAAGGTGACAGCTGTTCTAGAAATATGTCTAAAAAGTTGCTTTGTGAGTATGAGGGGGGAAACCACAGGCGCAGGATCACAAAGGTCTAAACCCCTTTTCTCTGCATGGCTCTCCTTCCAAATAAACACTCAGGGTTAATTAGCAGCCACTATCTCCACAGATTTGCTAGGTATGCTCTGCCGTGCTCCTGTTACCTCCTCTGTGGCCTCCCAGCCTGAGCAGTCCAACAAATTAAGCGGCACAACTGCTCCGTGCAGGCTCACGCAGAGCTCGTTACCGCTCGTCGCGTGGTACGTGATGGACACCCCAGGCACTCCGCTGATCCGCACAGCCCCATTTATCTTAATCAGGACAAGTGGCTGGGCCCAGCCCGTCCTTCCCAGGGCTGCAGGCAGACACCCAGCACGGTGGGAGGCCTCTTGGGTGGGGACACAGAGGGTCAGCACGGGGCTGAGGGGGTGATGAGCATGCCAGACCTCCGACTGAAGAGCAGAGAGGCAGTGCTGCTCTGTCCCTGCCCATTGGTGCTGGGTTCACTCTCAGACACTGGTCCCTGTGGCCAAAGCTCCTTGAAGGCTGGCAGATGAAGTGGCTGGAGGGTGGTTTGGTGTTTGGGCCAACTGCTGGCATTGCTGGCTTCTTCCTCCAGCCCAGAGGAGGTACCCTCTCATTGGGGACAAAGGTGGTGCCCTGAGCCTGCGCTGGGTGACAAGGGGCATCTCAGCACTACAGAAAAAAAAAAAAAAANAAACTGTTTGATTAATGGCCCTTTCAGTGTGCATCAAAGTACTTGTTTCATGTAAACAAATGTACTCAGAGGCAGCTCTTAGAGTTACGAAGTCAAACACTCCAAACACTCGAAAAACGGCAAAATTCGTTATCCTTCTTTCTCTTCCTTATTTGCTGTTGAGAAGGGGAATAAATGTTTACTGGAAAATGTGGGTAAAAATGTTGAAACTTCTTGACCAACAATTGCTATTTTTTAACTGGCTCTGCTGATTGTCCTGGTTTTGTGTTGTCAGGGGGGCTCCTTATCTTACTCATAGAGTTGCAGGCCAAAGCAAATCTAAAACAGCTTTTCTCCTAATTTATGAGGAGATTTCCATTCACTATTGCCAACTGTTGAACTTAGGGATGTCATGTCTCCTGTTCATTCTTATAAGCATCATCCAATCCCATCAATTATTTGCTAGATTATATTTATTTTTTGTAAGATGTTTTTATGCAAAAATTTGTACTATAATGCAGGGTACCAATTTCCAGCCACATTTTTTTTTCCACTGGTGAACATGTATTTAGGATAAATGCAAAATTGCTGTAAAGGGAAATGAATTGTTATAGTTAAAATGATCTGAAAACATTTTAAAATTTAGTGCTGACATTCTAAAGACAGCCCTTCAATAGCATTATTCAGAGCCAATGTTTGTTTCAGATTTATTTCCGTTTTATTGAAACGGCTTGAGAATGACATTAAAAGCTCAATAAGGAACTAAAATACATCCTCCAACTCAAGTATTTTTCCTCCAGACTTTCAGTTTTATGAAAAAAAGGCCCAGCCCTAAACCAATAGCTATTTCAGGTTCACTTCAAGCACCTCCTTGTGCTCCTCTCTTGTTTTATAGTTTTGCCAGCAAGCTGAAAGATCAGTTTTTGCTTCTCTCTCTGGGCAAACTGGTCTTTCTGTTATTTCCAGCTACACCCCTCAGCCACAAATGTCTCAGCCCAGCTAATGTTTGTTTCATATTTCTGGGACCAAGACAGGGGGAGGGTGACCCCTCTGCAGTCTGGCACCTACACTGGGTCCTGGTTCTGCATCCAGTTCTTCATGAGCTGTGTCCTGACTGCCTTTGATGGCGTGATGGGGGGGACAGGAGGGCTGCTGGCACTGCAGGGTTTTAGAGCATGTGGCTCTCTACTTTCTAAGAACAGTGTGCACATGATTACACAGAAGAATGAGCAAGTGCTTTTGCAACTTCCCTGCCTGCATTTAGTGTGCGCAGCTGAGGGGAAGTGGCCACTGGTGAGCTGCATGTGGGATCTTTAGAGAAGCAGGAAGAAACCAGTGGTGTAATGCAACATGCGTTAATCACGCAGAAGTGCTCTCTCCTAGTTAGTGGGGCTAATCAAGCCACAAATGAGAGTCCTCGCAGGACAAGGTGTTAGCGAGGCAGCTTAATTCCTCCACTCCACTGTTCTAACCCCAGAGCTCCTGGTGAGGGCACAATGGTGTTGTTTTGAGGAATGCACCTGTTGGAGGGTACTTCAGTGGAAAGTTTTCCAGACCAACCCTGCACCAGACATGGGGCTTTAATTGCATTGTTGGACAGCTGTTTTCCTCATGAGCTTAACATAAAGGACCCGCTCTTCTCAATCCTCTCTGATGGGACTGGGAGGGGAGCAGTCTCTAAAGCCTTGGCACACTGCTGGAAGATGACTGGAGAGGTCTTATCTGCACTAATAAAGACAGATGCTTTGGAGACTGTGTGGAGCTCACAGCAACCTTACACAGACCTCTGCAGGTAAAGTACTGGGATCAGCACGGAAATTCAGTGTGTCTGGGTCCCTGCCTGCTCCCACACTGCCTCCAGGCATGTCTGTGGTGCTGTAGACTGGGTGGACACACAGAGCGCTGCCACAGCTGGGTGATCTACCTGCACCCTACGTGTCAGCCTGACTACAGGGAATCTATCCTGGGGTCTGCGTTTGGGGGTGAAGTGTGCCCTGCCAGGCAGTGAAACCAGAGGTATGCCCCAAATCACCCATGATTAGTGTTTTATAACCTGCACAGGCCACAGTAGTATGATTCTTCTTCATTGTGTACAGCTCCTTGGGAACTGAATGTCCTGATTTTTTATACAAATTTACTTCAGACAAAGGTCCCTTCCCTTTTTCTGTTCTTGCTTTGCTTTTCCTTCCCAAGGCTGGCATATCAATAATTCATCTCCCCTGTATCCAGGAGGTTTCTCCACAACAGAAAACTTCAGGGATAGAACAGAAACATAAAACATTCCTGCAGCCACTTGCCTCCTGCATGCTAAGAGACACAGCATTGCACCAACAGGCTTAGGGGTTTTGCTGACCATCCTGGTTAAACTTGGCTGTGATAAAACCAAACTGTGACAACATGTTTTTATTTTTTTTTTTTTTTTTTGTTTGTTTGTTTTTTTGGGTTTTTTTTTGGTTTTTTTTGCTTATTGGGTAATAGGGCTGAAACTGGACTTTGAGTGCTGTTTCATATGGGTGATACATCCTTGGGAGCTGGCAGCAGCTGCTAATGCTGAATTGGGACAAAATTAGTTAGAAATCTGCTGAGGGTAGTGGCAGAACCCAGGAGTCACAGGCATACTAGCCTTTGCTCCACATTGGTTTTTAGGCAATGCCTTGTTCTTTGTCAGTGGCTTCTTATCTGCTAGTGTGTGGCACATAGTGTATCCCCTCATACAGATTATTTCTCTGGGCATTTGTGTCCTTTCTTTCTTCTTCAGGACATACATTTTCTGGTATTACTGTTGTCTCCATCTGGCCACAGGACGGATATGGAAGACCTTCAAAGTACAACAGAAGTGAGGAAGACAGCACAGTGTTTCAGTCTGCAAGGAGATGGGAGCCAAACTGCACCAGGAGGATTGAGAGTCACCCTCTTGCCTGCCCTGGTGGAGTGTGTGCTGAACAAGAGCCTGAGATGGGGGCATTGCCTGAGCTCTGCTGTTAAACAATTTTGCACCCTTTCTTATACTTCTGTTTTTCTCTTACCCCTCTTTCCCTGCTCTGCTCTGTCTCTGGGTGTAGGGCAGGGGTCTGAATCCCCTGAGACCTGCATGGTGTCCTGCTGCATTTGATGGTCTCTGAAGATAGGTTCTTAAGGAGTCCAAGCTTTCCTGGCCTGGCTGCATCCCCTTGCTGACACGTCTGTCACTCTCTTACAAGTAATATAGCAATTTCTCCATACATAGCCCTGACTTTACACCTCAGCCATTACAAATCCTCTTTTTACTTTAAAAAGATCAAAAAAATCCTTCTCTCATAACTTTAGTGGATACAGACTTTCATGGCTGCATTTTTCTCATTCTAAGAAATAGGATCATATTGCTCACATTCCCTGTCACCTTCTTATCCATTGCTGAATTGAATTCCCAACCACTTTCCTGCCCTGTAAAACCCCCCAGGATGGTGCTTTAGCTCCCCTCATTTCCTACCAGTGAACCACTCTCCTCCTGGACCATATTTTTCTATCTTTTCAGGGATAGTCCATGCTGTTTCACTTGTGCCTGCTCCTTCCCTCTGCTTGGAGCCAAACACTTTGCACCTCTAAACCAAGTCCTTCCTCAAACCTTTCATTTTCTCCTTAGCTTACATTTGGGGGTGCGTTATTAACCTGCGTATTTAAGAACTTTTTTACACACACACACACACACACACACACACACACACATCCATTTTACCATTTTATTGGCTTCCTGCATTTGCACAATATCAGGAACACCAGCTTGCTTTGGTAGGACACAGGCCAGTGACACCAGAAAAAGCTTACTGGAGCTATTTCCTTAGTACACCAGCAGAACAGGGATCTGTCATAGTGGAAATGCACAGTTAGATTAGCAACAGGTACACAAAACATTATTCTGCATCTCCATAAATGACAGAAATAATCAGCAGAATTCGAGCACAGTTAAGACGATAGCTGATTAATTAAAACACATGCCAGACACAAGTAAACATTCACCCTGTAAACATCCGCAAGGATGGGCTAAGGCCCCTGCAGCTCTGTCTTCACACACAGCATACCTGAAGAGCAGTACCAGAAAGATAAATTTAAAAAAGTTTCAGATTAGTTTTTATTTTTCACTGAAAAAATGGCTATTTCAGCCAAACATTGAAAAAGTACTTGTCAAAAACATTGAATAACATGACCCTTAAGGGAGAAGGGTGTGGGGGATCCTTTTTTCATTTTCAATGTTCTTTAGTGAACAGTTTATATATATCCTTGTACACCCACCCACCAGCCACACGTATATAAATATAGATGTATGAAAATAATATGAAGCGTAGTTCAATCTCATAGCACTTAATAATTAAGGGCCCAATTTAAATAAGCATTTCAGCATATGCTTACAATCTACCTGGCTTCCATGGGACTTGAGCACACACTTCATCTCCAGCACATGCTTTTATGCCCTTTCTGAACTGGGATTTTACCTGAATGAAATCTGAGACATTGAACCTTTCCCCTCCCTCTTTTCTTAGAGAATAAATGTCTTTTTATAACTGAGACAGAAGACTTTCAAGTGGAACAGACCTGTACAAGGTTCCCAACTACATGGCAAGAGAAGTGATACCACACATCCTTCTGCCGGCAAGTTATTGTGGTGAACATTTTTATTTGATTTTGTTCCATTCATAGTGTGAAGCAGCAGTTGCTCTGCCGCAGATAGAGTAAGAGTTATTTGGATTAGAGCCATGGTTTTGACTGCAATAACTTTATTGGCCAGAGTCGAGTTTGTGTAATCACTAAAATTAACACGGCTGTATGAGTGCTGAGTTCAAAGCAGGAAACAACCTCAGATACAGCCACAAAAATTGCTCCAGTCCAATTACTGTAAAACAGATGAAGATAGTGTCTCAGTGAGTCATCCAGCCAAGATTCACATTTCAAAAAAAAAAAAAACCAAAAAAAAAAACCCCAAAAACCATTCCAGGGGTAGAGATGAGGACAGAACTGTTTCAGAATAGCCATGAAAAATATGTGCAGAACATGGTCTGATTATACAGATTGGAACACTGTTCCCAGAAAAATGAAGCAAACAAAGGTCCTTAGCAATAAAAAAGAATTTCTCCTTGGTGAAAAAAATAGAGTGAATTTGGCGTAGTGTGTTTTTCATTAGCTCTTTCCATTAAAGGAACACATTGTGCAATGAAGTTTGGCTTAATATTTAAGTTTTGATTGTTAAATAACATTTCACAGTATTTAAGACCAGTAGAAAACATTTCTGTCATTTGTTACAAATCCCCAGGGAATATTTAAAAACAAAACCAACAAGCAAACATGTTATTACTGTATTCTCAACTTGGATTTTCTAGTTTTCTGTTGAGCATGACAATACGAAAGTAAAACTCAGCAGGAATTGACTGGAAATCAAACTGAAAGTAGCTACCTATAGTTCAATCTTTATGCTGTCAGAACTGTGGAAGGCAAGAGAAAAAGAGAGAAGAGGGGAAAAAAAGAAATAAGAAAAACAAAGATGCTGCAGAGTGTGCAAGGAGTAAAAAATACATCTGTTAATACTTTAATAACCTCAATTGTTATCTAAAACAGGGTAATTTTCTTGAAAAATACATATTCTCCTGGTGTCAGGCATCAAGTCACCACGATCAAACAGGACAATACCTTTTATCTGATTTTCATTTATGCTAAGGTAAATTGCTATCACTCCAGGCTAAGCCAAGAAAACTGGACAGAAAAAATAACTCACTTTTGTTTTCAGCTTTCTTTTGTGACTAGAGAGGCAGTCTTAGCATTTGTGAAAATGAATCCCCAGATTATTTTTATTCATATCTTTGAACTGAGAGTATCAATGGAATAAAGCAGTATTATTTGTGCACTGAAAATAATTCCTGTAATTTCTTTTGCACATAACAAAATTATTCTCAGCTGCTGATCTGCCTTCCCAAGGTTACCTCCTCCTGAACCTGCAGGCTGGGCTGGCAAAGCCTTTCTCTCACCCCTGTAATGGAAGGAACATGACCTTCTCTGGTGGAAGCACTTAGGTGATGGGAGAGCACATAGCTCCCCACAGCTGAGGTACCTCCTGTGGTACTTTTGCAGTTGATGGGCTGCTAAGGCTTCCCAAATGAAATATTTACTTTGTATTAGGTTCTAGTGTGCAGTACAGAGCTAAGGTCACCACCTAACATCCTGACGAAGAACTGAGCTGGAATTCAGTCTTAGGAAAAAATTGGCTTGTTACAACTCAATCAGAAGAAGTTCAGACATGCAGCACTGCACAAACTTGGGTCACTCAAGTATTTCAATCCACAATTTGCCTCTCCTTTTGCCCTAGACCCACAGCCGTACATCACCAGTGATTATGGTATTGCTCTGTATAGACTGCTCTGCATGGTAATACCATGAAACAAAAACTGAGAGAAATCTGAAGACAGGGAAAAAAAAAACTTTTAGCCATCATATTTTTTTAAACAAGCCAAACCAGAAAAAGCAGCAAAAATGGGAAAAAAACCCTGTTGCATCCTGGAGGATGAATGGGAAAAAATGCTTTGTGCTGCATTCCTAACTGGGGTTCATTTGGACCTGTGCCTGCAGTGATATGCTGTCTATACCATGGACATTTGTAACGTACTTTGAGATCTCTCTGAGTGCAATCTTAGAGCCAAGCAGCATGATTATTATTACAACCTTAGTTCCAGAGTGAAAACTGCAGACCACTTCATACTATATTCTCTCAATCCAAGGAGATAAGGAGCTAAGCATCGTGAAAGAGAACTTTCATTTGCAATAGGTGAAATAGCTTTTTTTTTTATGATTCTTCTTTGTAGAGAGTTAAGAGAGGGTTTGTGGCCATCCTGCAACATGGTGTCAATGCAATTAGTGCTGCTTATTGTTGTCTGGGACAGGAGAGGTGGGCAAATTGCAGCTTGTTAGTCTTAAATACATTATGGCCTCCTAATGAACTCCGTTTTATAGCCAAACTCCTTTAAATTGTCTCTTCCCGTGATTAATTCACCTCTTTCTCCCCTTCGGCAGTCTGTTGTTGATAGGGAGTGTCCAGTGTTGAATGAGTAAAAAGTACTAATGCATGTTCTTTCCAGGGAGAGATAACCCTTCTCTAAACATGATGAATGCATCCTTTACAGAGGAAGATACCCTGTGTGGCAAGGGCTTATGTATAAGCACTGGAAAGCACGTCCTGCGGTGTGGGGGGGGACGGGGTTGGTGCAGTTCTGTGGAGCTCCTGGCTATTTCCAGGGAATCTGGGGGCTTTGGGAACTGCTATTGGAGCCACATCAGCCTTGCCATGGAGGTCAGCCAGGCAGAAGGGATGGTCCTGCTTACCCCAACCGAGTCTGGAGCTCCTCATCACTGAGTTGGGGACACCCGGCAAGGGCTTTTTCTGTCCCTTTTCAGCAAAGAATTTTAGGGCCAGAAACTGGGACCTGAGCTTGTCATTCCCACTTTTCTTGCTCAGGGGGGCTCCAGGTGGGCTACTGGTTTCTGTTCTGCAGGCTGGACTCACAATTTTTAATCAGTCCTTGCTGAGGCAAAGGTTCCCTCAATGTTGGTAAGAGCAGAGCTGGAGAAGGGAGCATCTAGGAGTAGAAGCATGGCATGAGAGCTGCCTCCTCAGAAGAAACTCTGCTCTGCTTGCCCTCCTGTTTACCCAGATGCTTCCAGCTGAAGGTAGGAGTTAAGCAGACTCAGAGTCGGGAAGGTGACGGCACTCAGCTTTCTGCAACACCAAGTTAAAAGGCCAAGAGGTGCATAAATAGAGTGAGCTGACTAAAACTATGCACATATATTAACCATACATATATGAGTGTCTTTATGTGCATACCCACAGGAACAAACAATATCACAGCTCTCCCAATTATTCATAAGAGCCTTTTTTTTCCCCAACTCATCCTTGGCAAGACAAGACAGCAGTAAAAGAAAGAGGGTAAAAAAAAAAACAAAACCCTTCCCCAAGCTGATTATCAAATAAAATACTGTTTAATTTTCTGTCTAATAAGTACAAGAAGTTCCATAACTCCCCTGATTAGGCATATTATCCTTCTTCAGAAAGTCAGCTTGATTTATGCAGAAAGTGATTTGGACATACTTTCCTCTGGCTATAGAGATTTCATAATTCCTGGTGCATGTCTGGAAAACCTCCTCTCGTCCTGAGTCCAAACCAAATTAATGTCTTCCAGAATGACCTGAGGAATTAATGAGGTTTTCGCTGTCAGTTCTGCCCATGCAGGGTCAAGTAAATCATTTGCTGGCCCTTACTCCAGTGTTTTTCACTGTCTTTCTGACTCCATGTACAATGATAACAAAGTTGCAGATGCCTTTGAAATACGGCATCACTGACACTCTCTGTCCATCTGTTGGGACATATTTTAGGCTCTGTTTCTCTGTCTGCTGTAAACTCTGCCTTTAATGGAGTCAGTAATTGCTGATAAATGGGGTATCAATGAAGTCAGTGTACTGTAGGTTTCCCCATTCTTTTCTGCTGATGTGTGCTATTTAAATCTCTCTGCCATTACTTACAGTTATTGTGTGTTCTCCTTTTTAATTCCAGCCCCAGGATTCTTGGCCCCAGGCACAATTTTTAATACATAGGAAAGCTAGGTACTACGGAGACCTGTTTGGCAGTAAACAAGTTATCCTCAATTCCCCACTCCATTGTCCCCAACTAAAGAAAATGTGAAACACATTAAGAGCATGTACATTAAGTTCTGAGTAATTCACAGATTTTCTTTCTCTCATGTCATAAATATTTTAAACCAACCCGATTGTGACACTGCAGCCAAGCAATAAAAACACAATCCATCCCCTCTCTCCGTCTCCTTTGGTCGCCATGTGATAGAATGCCTGAAGTAAAATGAGCCCACACTTGATCATACATTTTATATTACCTTTCTTTATAATTTATCACAGCTTTTAAAGGTATTAAAATATTACTTCAGATGAGTACTGCTTGTGCTTATGACACTGTATAATCCGTAATCTTTTAGGCTCTCTGCCAGCTATCTCTGCAGTTATGCCTCATTTTCTTGCATGAAAAGCAAGAATAATCTGAACACATCTGAGAACAGAATAATGACTCCAGTTGAAAAAATAACAATGACACTTGAAGTAGCATCTGCACCCAGCTGGTGCTTTCCAAACACCCAGGCAAACAAAGTCCCTCTCCAAGCTTAAAGCTAAAGAGGCAAAAAGCAGAAGAAATAAATGGGAAAATCAGGTCATTCTATTGCATGTGCCATGGTAGCAGCTGCAGCCTAGACCAGAAGGTCTAGGGAAAAGGTGCAAAGAAATAAATATTAAGTAAGGAGTACTGCTCCTGATACCCTTCAGTCAGTGGATAGTTGATGCCCAGAAACACAGGAAGCTGCTGGTAGTGTCTGCAAGTTTAGGAGTGGCTTTGCATTCTGGTTCAACTGTATGTCCCTTACTCTTGAAGGATTTTTGTCTATACCTTACAGACTTTTGGTTTGCTGTTTGAAGTCTGTTTCATAGTTCCCACAGCCCTCTGGGAATACTCAGACCAACAATTGTTCTCTTTGAAGCTCCTGGCACCTGACTTTGAAGGAAAAGTCCCCTGCAACTAGCCCTTGGCATGGGTAAGATGACTGAGGCAGTGATCAGTCTGAGGTCTGTATTCTACTAAGCAAAAGGTATGATCGAAAAAAGATGTATTTTGTTGAGTTTAAAGATTTGCATGCAGTTGGTTTGGACTGTAGAAGAGAGGCCAAGGCAAGCAGGGCTGCCAGGATTTCTGTGTGACCAAGGAGGCCACAAATACATGGAATGTGCACACCTTGTTCCCCCCTCTATTAACATCTACAGGATTATAGACTTGTGTGACCAGGGTGAGTATGCACCACGGGGAGATGTCACACACATGCGCCTTGGAGGAGAATTAGGTATCAACTGATATCCCACAGAACCCTGAGAGCCTGCCAGCCAGGGGCTGGCAATGGATGTTGCAGAGAAATAATGTTTTCCTTGATTAATTTTGAATTTTCTCTCTGCAAGCTTTTGGATTCGTGGATTACAAAATAGAACTCAGCTGTTAGCCATCCTTTCTACCAAGGGGCTGAATTTTTAAATTTATTTTCACTTATTCCTGATTATTTCTGCTACAGATTTTGAATGTTTTTGTCTCTTTTCTACTTACTACAGGAGGCTGTAATAGAATGGAAATAAAACAGTGGCTATTCCTGATATGTCTAAAAATGTATTGTAGACTAAGTGCTCTTCAATTGCATTGATAGTTCCTAGGAAAAGGCATTGCTTTTACACACTTGGACTTTCCCCAAATGCCTGATTTAAAGATACTTAGTTGGGATTATGAATGTTTCATAAAATGCTTTGAAATCTTCTTGTGAAAGAAGAATTATTATGACAAACTTGCAAATGGACAACAACATAAGCTCTGTTCCACTGTAATATTAAGCTTTTAAACAGGTTATATTTTGGTAATTTAATCTAAATTCCTGTCAAATAAAGTTTTAATTTAATAAACCCTGCACTAAAATGTGTATATCCCTAGATTTACCCAGAACCAACCTTTCAAAATATGTTGCCTTGATTCAGAGGCCTCACGTCATGGGAGAATCTGCCCGGCATCTCAGGATGCTGCTGAAAGAAATCCCTATTACACCCAGTCAGCCTAAATTCTGCTGGCTTCATCTTGTAGCCACTAGAACTTGCTCTATTCTTGTCTGATGGGCAAAACCTGCCTCATTGTGTAGATGGCTGAGGGGCAGTCAAGTCAAATCTCAGTGATCTCTTGGGGAGCCTTAGCAGATGTAACCTCTTAAGTCTCTTCCTGTCAGACTCAGACTGCAAACCCATGAAAGAAATTCTCCCTCTTTGCTCAGGGGGAAGCCTGACCTGCCTTATGCTCTCCTTATTTTGCTGAAAACTTCCTTCCTGGTCCTCTTCCTTGGAAGAAAGCAGCTTCTGGATTTTCATTCTGCTGGGACAGATATGGTGTGATGACTCTCATTTCCTCTCTTCCCTTTTTAGTTTCTTCCCTATACCTTTATTTTTTTAAGAGAAATTATGATTTCAGTGGTTTTTGCAATGTACAATATAACACAAGCAAAAAAATCTCATTCTGCCTCTTGGAATGATATTACAAAATTTTTAGGAATATTACAGCATGCTATAAATCTTCTATTATTAAAAATTACTAGTTGTTTGTAAAACACAGCAAATACACACTCTCAGTTCTGTTTTTAGCTCTTGTCCAAATATTTCTGCCAACTCTTCTTCCTCTCATTCAGCCCATAGCTTGTGAGATACTCAAGTTCTAGCTACCCCCAGCCTGGCATGATCAGGGAAGTGGTTGTGCTACAAATTTAGTCACCTCTCATTTCTGCCAGGTATGTCCAGGAAGTTTGTGGTATCTTTGTCCTGCCCTGTCAGCCAGCACTACCTGGCTTGTCCTGGCCAATGCTGGGTTGCTATGACAAGTGCAACTAGGATCATGATGGAGTCATTCAATCTAGGGTTGAGACTGCACAGGTTTCCTCTTTTTTTTTTTTTTTTTTTTTTTTCATGAGACATATTCTTAAATCTTTTTTCAGCCCTTTGTTGTCCTTGTGCAATTCTACCTTCTTGTTTTATCATGATTAATTCTTTTGGTCTTTCTAGAGAAATGATTCATGAACAAAAGAGTCACAACTTCCTTCTCTTATTTGGAAGAGTTGATTTTGAAAACCACATCTCCAGGCCTCTGTTCAGGGATTGTTAAATTTTTTTTTTCTGAATTTCACTCTTTATTCTTCTCTATTTTAAGGCAATGACATAACTGTTAGGAGACTGAAAATTCAGCACTTTGCTGTGTTGAATCACTGTTTTAATGAAAGCATTTATTTGAGATGTTTGCTGCTGTGAAAAATGTGAAAGCAGCTCAGCCTTTATTAATGCTCTGTTTACTCTCTTCTAGAGCATCTCGGTTACAGTTCTTAAACACGCTCAGTAGATAGATCAGAGTTTTCCCACTGCTTTGGACAAAGTGAGCACTGAAGTCCTGGGAATATCTTATGAACACATCCAAATATTGAGCTGTTCCCATGCGGAATGTAGAATTTTACAGTTACATGTGTGGAGATGGTCAGTATGTGGCTCAGTTCCCATTATCTCATTCACATCAGGGTATGTTTCCCAGATTTGGAACCCATGAACCAGATAATTCCTGACTGCATCATACCAGGGACATCAATATATTGAGGAGGCTCAAAACATACAGAAATGGTTATGGCTTGTGATCCGCTTTATTTTTTACTCCATCGTCCTCCATTCTCCTTTAGTTTCCTTCTTAGTTTTAAACGATTTGTATAAAACCTGAATTCAAGGAAAACCTTCCCCTTGCCCTTCACTTGCCCCTCTGTGAAGCATGTTAGCAGAAACATCTTAAACCTATAGATTAAACAACTCTTGTTCATCCCATTCATGCATGTTAACCTCCACAGTTAGTTTGTCAAGCTCAGTTGTGTGTGACAGTTTTTATTGGTTTCATATTTATAGTCCTTTTAATCTTTCTATCAAGTTGCTTAAAAAAAATGTTATGGGAGATTTTGAAAAAAAACAAGTTATTTTTTCTAAGTATATTTGACAAAAGACTTCAGTTTTTGATTAAAAAAAAATAAACCAAAAGCTTTAAAAATACAATTAAAGATTTTGTGAAAATATTTAGATTTCCATTTGAATGTTTGTGGGATTATTGAAAATCAAACTATTTTACAGGAAGAAAAAAAAAATTCCAGTTTTTGTCCAGAAAATTTTAACCCTAAGGAAAATTTCCATACAAATGTTTGCATTGGTCCAAAAGCAGGGTTTTTGCCCCTCTTCTCCAAAAATATTTCAAAAGAAAACATTTCTATATGCTTTTTGACTTCCCTCTCACACCTGTGTAAACCAAATTCTATTCCATTGAAGTGAATGAAGCTATGCTGCCTGAAGAAAGAAAAAGATGAAGCTTGCTGCATTTGAATAGATTGCTTTATCTTTTAATAAGCCTGGTTTGTTCTAAGCAGGACACCCTAAATCCAGAAAGTCAGACACCAGCAATTCCACAGTCAGCTCTTCATCCCTGCAAACAAATGCTCCTCTGGATTTGACTGCATAATGTTTCTTTTTTTTAAGAGTAAAACCAACTGAGGGATGGAAACAGGAATGGATGTGGAGGATCATGAGCCATAAACCACTGGCCCTCCTGAGATGTGCTTAGTGCTGAAGCTCTTGGGCACAGCAACATGTAAAGGCTCCACTGCTAAAGTTGGTGTTGAGTAGAGCTGCAGAGAACTTCAGTCCCCTCCTCCTGCTCCTCTTGGAGTCTTGCACTCACCTTCCTACAAACATCCAGGCCTGAATATCCTGTAACAGAAATTCAAATGAGAGGTGTCAGCATTGATAATTTGGGATTTTTTTTTTCTGTAGGTAACCATGAGAAATTATTTCATAGGAATTGAGCCAAAAATGTCCTGAATGATGATTAGAAATATTAAAGAATAAAAAGGCAATAGGATAATAATTTGTTTTTAACTGACAATGTCCAACATGTGCTGTAAAACATATTAAATGCCCTCTCCTCTCCTCTCCTCTCCTCTCCTCTCCTCTCCTCTCTTTTTTTTCTTTTCTTGTAGAAAAATTGATTAAACTCTTATTCCTAGGAAGGGAAAAGTATATAGATTTTCTGCTTCCAACTGATGCTTCTCATTTTGCCTTGGGAAGAAAGGCCTGGGAAAATCATCAGAGTTTCCAAAATATGTACCCGACCATTTTGGATACCGACATTTCTGGAAGAGCTGCCATGATTTTTGGTGGCAAAAATACCTGTCCACAGCATTGTAAGTGCAAGATCTGGAAGCAGGGCAGTGGTTAGTGGGGAATCTGCCTTTTAACTTCAGGGTCTGAAGACTTGAAAGTAGAGATTTACTCAAATTATACCCCTGAAGACAAGTTTAACGCCCACTGGTCTTCACCGCAACCATAAAACTACACAGAAACATCTTTGCCACAGTCCTGTCTGCAGTGCAATTCGTCCTGATTTTTCCAGGACTCCCGCCACTACTATTACTGAGCAGCTGAGATGACAGACAAGACTTCCATCTTCAGAGCCTCTTTCAAAGAACTCCTTCAGCTAAGTGCCCTGTGGGTTTTCCCTCCTATTAAGTGTCTCCTTTTCCCCTTGCTTCCTCCTTCTAATTTTTTTTTCTCATTTCACGAGAATAAAACAGTGAAGGAAAATTAATTTTCATTGCAATGCGGTGAACTGTGAAAGAGACTCAGTTGTGGTCTGGAATGCAGACACTGCTGGCTACCTTCTCTGACCATGGCTAATCACGCCACTGACAGACTGGAGCTCACCGGCTGATCTGAACACCCTGCGAGCCTGGAACACACCGGGCTGCTGAACTCCTTGGAGGGCTGCATAAGGGAGGATCAGGGAAAACTCTTTTGGAGATATTTCATCCTGCTGGTCTCTCTGGTAGGGTTATGCTGCCATCTTTGAAATCTTTGTTTACTCCTTCCTCATTAACGTGTAGGTGTAATCCTTTGGTTTGCTTTTGAAGGATAGCCTCTAATATTTCCACAATAACAGATCACGGGATGTTATCCATATTAACCTTGGAAACAGTGAGAAAAGCATGTGCCTGTATTGCCCATGCCCCTGTGTGCTCCTGGTGGTTACAGCTGAGAGCACAGGGTGGAAAGACAATTGTGGAACATGTCCTTGGAATTCTTCAAAATGCTCTGGTCTCAGCATGCTTCTACCACTTTCCTCCTTTTTGACAGCTTCCTGAAAGCACCCAGACAGGGGTTGCTCAGCCTGTTGCCAAGTTTTCGTTGTTCTTGCAAATGCCCATGCTTGCATGTGGGCAAGGTACTCATGTGTGAATGCAAATGCTGGGATTAGCAGTGGAAATACTCTCTCTCATCTATCCTGCTTCAGTCACTTCACCAGATTCAGAACAGTCTAACCAGAAGCGGTGGCCAGTCTCCTATGCAAAATAACAAATAATTGCTCAGGAAAAAACTGTTTTAAAAAATAGAAGGTATACTAGAAATCTGAGCTGTGTGAATACAAAATGTCCTGTAAATAATTGCAAAGAGTAGAAAACTCACTTCTGAAATAAACTGAACTCAAACTCTTTGTCTAGATAATCTAGCCAAAGTGAGTCTGAGGTGAGTCTGAATAATTGCATTTGTTTTCACTAAGTGAACTCTTTGTTCTGCTCCAGGTGTGCTGGCATTTTTTATTTGAAGTGGATTGGAAACTGATGTGGAAAACCCAATAAACAATATCAACAGTAACACAAAGCAATTAAAACTAGCCATCAGTATAATCTAATCATTTTTGATTTCAGATGTGAGGTACATCCTCCTCCCCACATCCATCCTTAGGAGCATGGGAGGTGTAAATCATGCCTTTGAAGGGTGCTCACCTGCCTGTATGGATCTGTGATAGCCTTAGGCACTGCCTGGTTATCACCTGCTGGTTCTTAAATTGCTTCAAGACCACATCCAAAGACTACTGAAATTTACCAAATACTCTCCCAGTGAGACCTCCCTGTTCCCTTGTGTCCACCACATTTTACTGCCACAGCTGGAAAGGCAGGTAACCAGCACGTGCCCCTTGTGCATGGGCCGTACAGCTTCTTCCTCCCAGAAAGCTGCATTTGGGAGACCCCATCACAAAAGTACCTGGAGTGATTCCAGGGACAGGCTATGAACCTGAGTCATGACCAAACCAGACACTGACAATCTCAAGAGACATAGACAGTGAAGACTGTCACCCTCCTGCTCTCCCTGTAAATCCTAGTGTCTCTCTACAATCTTTTGGGGAACACCTGATAGACTGAAAAAGACCTTTGCAGTGACTCTGGAGCACCCCAATACCTGCTCTGGAAATACACACCTCCTATGATGAAAGCCTCCTCTCCTCAGTGGGAATGTTGGCCTCACTACCAGATGAACTCAGGAGGTTGTGGCATTATTTATTTTTCTACCCCTTGTGATTTCTCCCTGCGAAAGCAAAATGAATCATGCCAGGTTTGAGATTCCCCAGAGAAATGGCTGTGTTTGGTACACATGACTTTAAACTCGTCTCTTCCACCCTTTGGTGATTAATGGCCTGTGATCCTCTGTGATTCATGGCATGCAGGAGACATTATTTTCTGGGATGTAAGAGTTGGACAGCATGTTTTCCTCATCAGTTACTGACTGTGACTGTAAGCGCCTCATCTACCTTATCTGGGATGTTGGTTGTCAAAGAGGGAAATGGGGAGATGGGGGAGAGGATCAAGGAGAAAGCCTGCTCCATCATTGACTTGCTCCTCGCTCACACATGACACTTAGAGCTTCTCTCAGCTTCTATAAGTCAAGTTTTCCCTCTTCCTGGTCTAGCCTGAGCCTTTCCTTGTCCTCAGGCTCCCTTGAAGGGATGGTGTGGAAAATGAAAACCTTTCAGTGACAGTTTTTAACTTGACATTGATCTTACACACACCTGTCCACAGAGCTGGCCATGCCAGATAGTTCCAACAGCTGGGTTCACACCTTGCCATGCAGTGCACATTTAGATTGAATTACTACACTTAAACAAATTTTCATTTCCATGCACTTGATATACACTTTCCCCCCTCTTTCCTCTCTCCCCATTGGCAACTTAAGGAGCCATTTTTCTTCCTGACGCCACCTTGGCACTCTCTCTACCAGCATGTGAAAACAGCTGAAGTTGTACATATGGAGACCTCATCCTCAGTTGCCTAATGGATTCAGAAGACATCCTGAATATTCATCATCTCTCTTTTTATGAGCACCTTGGCAATTGCCTCCGAAGTTAAAGACTGTTGTAAATTAAGGAATGGCACTTGGTGAATACCAATTTATCCGTATTTCAAGACTTCCCTCACCCCCACCTCCCCTCCACACAATATTGAAGTTCCTGTAGTCTTTGTGAATACAGGGCATTGTTTCTGTGCTGCTGAGGCAGAATTGTTTGTGCATCCCTGAAGACTGTGAAATGTCTGTGCTGGGGCTGCTCATTTAAACTCTGTGCACTTACTGTACCCTCTCCGGAACTCCCTTCCTGGAGAAGCCAGCAATGACCTTCTCAGAAGTAATGTTAAACACATGCTGAGGAAGCTTGGCTCCTAGACAGGCCCTTTTAATTATTAGTTGTAAATTAGCAAATAATTTTTTTTCAGTTTCATATCACTGCTTTACTGTGTTTGGGATCCTCCAGGTACATAGTTTCCATGTATTACCTGAAATATATATTGTCAGATTTATCTAGTAATGTCAATATTTGGTGTTTATTAATTGTGTTTGATTTTTCCACACATGAAAACTTCACCCCTTCATAGTAATGACAGCGCAGAAATTAAAGCAGAGGGTTAATTATGGTTGATAGTTACTGAGTGTTTTTTGAACTTATGTCAAGTTCGTAGGGGGAAATTCCCTGCTGCAGAGAACACTCTGCTCATTGGAGAACAGAATGAGAGAAGGAGTAGCTTTGTCCAAGGCTTACATATGGGACACAAAAATGTAGATAATTCTGTCCTGCAAGACACTGAGCACTCTCTCCCTGGCCTTCCCAAATTAAGTGGACTCAGTTTTTTCAGTGAAACTAAGTGGGACATGCTGACTTGAAGGGATGCAGAAATCCTGTGGCAAATGGAAAGGTCAAGTCTGGATTTCTTAGGTCTCACTGTACTCTTATCTCTATCATGTATGTGGATATCAGTGGATAACAATGGATAGGGCCCTGAGGAGCTTGGTCTAGCAGAAGGCATCACTGTACAGGGTAGGGGTTTTGAGGCAGATGATCTTTAAAAGTTCCTTCCAACCCCAACCATTGTATGATCCTATTATATATTTCTGTGGTCTTTATTAATTCCTGGGCCTTGCTAAGATTTTCATAAATGCAAAGGGTGTCACTGACATCTAAAGTTTTTCTGGGGATGCTTGCCATTTCTTTCCCAAGGCACCAGTTTCTGGAACCATATTTATACTACAAACTCAGCTGTCCAGAAATATAAATGGTTTTTAATCCTTGTTCTTGAAACAGAAAGCTTGGAAAGACATCCAGGAATGCTGGAAACCTAGAGAGAAAACACCTCTAATGTATTTCCATTTAAAACAATCTCACAATTTCTAAGTAAAGATTATGTACTTTTTAATTTTGGTGTGGACAAAGCTGGTTCTTGCCTTTGCAATGTTCATGTCATAAGTAGTTTCAGGAGGGCTTGGAGAAGGAGGAAAAGGAGATCTGAGGGGGGTGATGCATCCTGTGGGAGACCAGCAGGTTTCTTGATCTTTCCTGATCTGTCAGGGGGCTGCTGTGAAGGTGCTAGGCCATGAAGGAGGCAGGCAGGGCCCCAGGGCCACCACAGGAAGATGTGGCATAGGAGGGGTGAATGTGGGAGCTGCCAATGGACAAGGCAGGAAGCTCTTTTCATGCCTTGAACTATGGCAGTTCTCTCAGGTTGCTCTCCAGGACCCTGAAGCTTTGTGTGAAGGTGCAGGGCATATTTGCCTTTCTCTTCCTTTTGCTGTGTTTGGAAGCAGCCTGGGTTGCAGTGCAGAGGGGCTGACAGTGACTGAGGGAGGTATGGGCAGCTGGACAGATGCTGTAGCATCAGCACCAGCTGATTGTGATAGGAGGATGGCTCCACAATGATCACTTCTGGGGAATACTCAGTCTTCACACTTGCCCAGAGGGAAGGAGAGGAAGAGAGGCAATGCAGGAAGTCAGAAAGTATTTCAAGGATGTCAGCATACAGATGCCAAGAAAAGCGAGGACAGGCATCTCACAGGCCTAGAGAGGACTTTGTTTAACACAGTCAGCACATCTGGAGATACATCACAGTTCAAAATACAAGTGCAAGTGTGAAATTATCCCCCAGATATCTCTGCAAGCAGGGAAGGAAGGAGGCAAATCTGGATCCTTGCACTGTTGGTTTTTATTGCCTCCATGGGCACATATAGCTGAGGTCTCTTCAGATACCTGCTGGAAATCACTGTTGGTCTACAGACCCTCAGGGGACATTGTGGACATGGGAGACCACAAACCAGCTGCTCTCAGAAGGAGTGAGTTTGATGCACAGGGTGGTCCAGGGACTCAGCCTGTGAGACCTGGGATGTGGGAAACAAAATAAGACCCTGGACTCTGGAGCCCTTTTACAAGGCATGGAGCCTTTCTTTTTAACTTCAGTTGTCTGCCAGCTGTCCAGGACATCATCAGAAGTCTCTTCTTGAGTTGTATTAAGAGCTGTCCATTAATAGCTTAGCCAGTCTCCATGGGTCTAGACCAAAAAGAAAGAGAATAATTTTGTTTAAAAGTGCTGCTTTAGATATATGTATATGAAAACATGTATGCACACACACACACAGCGTAGACAGCCACAGGACTAGTGGAAAGGTATATTAAAATAAATAAATAAATAAATAAATAAATAAATAAATAAATATAAAAGGTAATTTTAATGTCTGTTTTCATTTTCCATTTACTTTTTTCATAAAATAGAAAAAAAATTGCTAGCTATTTTATTATATCTCGTTTGTTTGTTTCTTTTTGTTTT
>VWZN01018488.1:80774-130053 GCA_013396955.1 Regulus satrapa
CAGATGCCAAGAAAAGTGAGGACAGCCATCTCACAGGCCTAGAGAAGACTTTGTTTAACACAGTCAGCACATCTGGAGATACATCACAGTTCAAAATACAAGTGCAAGTGTGAAATTATCCCCCAGATATCTCTGGAAGCAGGGAAGGAAGGAGGCAAATCTGGATCCTTGCACTGTTGGTTTTTATTGCCTCCATGGGCACATATAGCTGTGGTCTCTTCAGATACCTGCTGGAAATCACTGTTGGTCTACAGACCCTCAGGGGACATTGTGGACATGGGAGACCACAAACCAGCTGCTCTCAGAAGGAGTGAGTTTGATGCACAGGGTGGTCCAGGGACTCAGCCTGTGAGACCTGGGATGTGGGAAACAAAATAAGACCCTGGACTCTGGAGCCCTTTTACAAGGCATGGAGCCTTTCTTTTTAACTTCAGTTGTCTGCCAGCTGTCCAGGACATCATCAGAAGTCTCTTCTTGAGTTGTATTAAGAGCTGTCCATTAATAGCTTAGCCAGTCTCCATGGGTCTAGACCAAAAAGAAAGAGAATAATTTTGTTTAAAAGTGCTGCTTTAGATATATGTATATGAAAACATGTATGCACACACACACACAGTGTAGACAGCCACAGGANGTTTTCATTTTCCATTTACTTTTTTCATAAAATAGAAAAAAAATTGCTAGCTATTTTATTATATCTCGTTTGTTTCTTTTTGGTTTTTGTTGGTTTTTTGTTTTGTTTGTTTTTTTTGTATGCTATAAGGAAAGACACTGATAACAGGCATCGACTCTGAGGTTTCCAGGACTGTGGTTGGCTAGGAAGAGTGTTTTGCCTTCAGGTACAATATTTCTGCTTTTATTACAAAAGGGGCTCTGAAATACCTACTCAAATGTGGAAGAGGTGACATTACTGTGGTAGGAGGTAGATGACTGCACAGAATATTGCCCACAGAATATTGTGGATCAAGCTGCAGGAGAGTAGGTGAAGCCAGGGGTGATGAAAAGCAGGATTAATTATGGATACAGCTGAAACTTTGTGTGAGTCTTTGTCATGCTTGCAGCAATTAATCACCACAGTGATGAGAGACTGCAAATACAGTTCTTCAATGAGAGATGAGATTTGATTGGATAAACAGGAGAGAGAGATTGGTGCAACAAGTTCTGACTGCTGTCTCCCTGGGTGCTTCCAGAGGGAAGGGGAAAAATATTTTTCATAAACAAGTAAAGAATAAGAAAATTAATGAGATCAGTCTTAACGAGGCAGCATTAGAGAAGCTCTTTGCATGGACACAAGTGAACAACAAATTTGGCTTGAGGTTGATGCATGATGATGACTCAGGAAAGGGAAGCGGTTAATATAATCTGAACTGAAAAAGTTGGATGGGTTCAGATTTCATGCATGTGTGTTTATTCTTCCTCTCTCAACATGCTTCTTTATAGCTGATTTTCAAGCTGGATAATTATATTCCAATGCTGTAAGCACTTGATAAGCCTTTGCATTGCTGCGTATTTTTCATCTCTGGACCACAAAAAGCTGTCCAGGCACTAAACGAATTTTGTATAGGATGTGCACAGGCCAGTTTGGCAGTCCTGTCTAGGGGAAATGAAGTACAAAAATTCTAGAGCTAATGAAAACTTTTCTAAAGAAAGTGGCTAGTTAAAGACTGCAGACAAAAATTGGGTAACACCCAAATGGCACCTCAAATTTTTCTCTAGAATTTGCTTTCTTTTTAATGTCAAATCTTTTTTTGAGGGTGCACATAGAAAGAGAAATAAGAGAAATCATCTCTCATGATGAGAAATCATCTCGTACTTTCTAGTCCAGAGTGTTAGCTCAGTTTCTGAATGACTCAAAGACAAACTCTAAAGTAAAAGCCAAAACTGCTGCTTAATCTTCTCTGTGAATGGTTCACTAGACCATATCTTCTACCCTCATTCATTAGTGTCCATGGTACATCATTGCAGTTGGAAACTGTTTTGTCTGTGGCTTGTATTTTTTCTTGTGACAAAGCTGAGGGGAAAAGGGTTCTTTCTTTCCCATTACAGAAATCTGTGTCCCTTCTATTGGGAAAAATCTGTGTCTGACTCTAAATCAACTTGGTCAATCTTCAAAGATATATATGTGAACATATGTATGTGACTGCTCCCAAAACAGAAATTGCCACTGTCACAAAAAAAACCGATATAAAATTATTACTTCCTGATGCTAAAGGCTCTCTTAAGTTTGTATTCATCATGTTAACTGATCATTGTAACATACACATTATGTTCTTAATACCATGGAAGTTTAGGGGAATATTTACTATTGGAAATAGTTTTTTAAAAGGTTATGTCTGAAAAACGCAGAGGAGTGCAGCAAAACTCTTAGAAGAAGTTTAATTTACTATCAAAAACCAATTTATTCAATGTCTCCTTCCAGAAGAATATATTGTTAGTTCAGCTGCAACTTCTTAACTACATCATATTTTATATATTTTGGCCATCATGCATTGCCACAAAGTATATTATACAGTGTGATTTAAAATGTGTTTTTATTAAGTACACATTAGTACACAGTAAGAAATGATCCTATTCACTGTGCAAGGATTGAGTGGGACATTATTAGTACCCATTGTTAAAGTGTAGATATATTTAATGATCATCTGTTAGCTAAACCTTTTAATCCTATGCCTTGATTATGTTATACCTTTATTTATATTCTAAGGTAATGTTTCAGTTGCACACATGAAGAACAGACAATGGCTTTCATCTCCCCCGCTCCCATCACACAACCATTGGAAAGAAAAACACAGGAAATGTGTCTTCACAGAAAATGAAACCGGGGGAAAAAAAAGAAAGGCTAAAAAAGCGTTAAGAGAAATTGATCAGCTGAAAGATGGAGTGAAAGACCTAGAGAGTGCAATAAGGGAGTGTGCTGGGAGTATGCTGTTATTTTTATTGCTACAATGGTACTTATCCAGGACCTAAAATTTTGTTGCATCTTAAAAAGATTACGGGTAATTTAGTAAATGTAGAGACAAGGACAATGTAGACATGTGGAGGCTTCTCTACAGGGAGGGATTATAAGGTCTTGCTCTTTTCAGTTCAGAAAAGAAATGGTAGAGCTGGAATCTGCTAGACCCCTGAGAAATGCTGGGGCTGGCAGAGAACATGAAGAAATGATTAGCTGCAATGTGCTCATACAAGCACCAGTGACAATGTGAGGCAGCAGTTCCAAAGGCAACGGAGAGATTCCTGGCTGCTGGCCCTCACAGAGACCAAAAGTACTAATGAATTCTGCAAGGGATAAGACATTCATTAAGGATAGGTCAACCAGTGACTCTTCAAACTGATTGCCCATGTGTAACTGCTACCTCAGGAAAACCCAAACTATTGCTTCTCGGAAACCAGCCCAGTGTAATGGGGATGAATCACCCTGTGATATGTGCCCTAGCCTTGTGCTTTCCCTAAACATCTGTTCCTGGGTCTAGTCACATACACTAAGAGAGTTCAGAGACTGAACTCACCCTGACGAACTAAAAATTCTGAGCCCCGTGTCCTGTATTGACCATTTTCTGTAAGTGATGTTACCACAGAAATCCTTCCCCTTCACAAGGAGCCTGTGCCTTCAAAACCTTGAAGACAGACTTGTATGATGAACACTGCCTTCAGTGCAACTATTTATGGGAAGAGTATTAAGAAAAATGAAGCAAGCAGGGATTTGGCCCTAGTGAGACCTGCAGAACTATGCTTACACTCAAAATGCAATTATTAATATTTTAGCAAGCATAACAAAGGATATCTCAGTACCCCTGTCAACTATTTAAAATACAGATGAATTGACCTCTTCTTTTCTGGAAATTTCCAACATGTAAACCAGCAATCAAGATTTTACTTACAAGGGAAGAAAAAGATTCTTTGGGAAAATCATCAAAATAATTTTTTAAATGAACCCTAGGCCTTATCTTGCATGTCAGCCATGTTCATGCAAATGTTTCCAATTTGGAAATGAAGAGTGAGTTTTGTCTGAAGGCTATATCTGTGGAGAGCCAGATATTCCCAAAGGAATGGGCCTCGGTTTTCCAGATAGAAATCAGAATCCAGGAGGGTTAAGAATAAAAAGAGATCAGTGCTTAAATTTTGATAATGAGAAAGGATTTTGATGATGTTGGAGTATTTGGGACAGACGTTAAAAAGAGGACAAAAGAAGAATGCAAAAATATGATCCTCATTGTTAGATGCCCATTAGACGTGAAGAGTAGCTAAGTTAGATGTGAGATGGCAAAAGTGGCATCCAAAATCCTGATATCATGAACAAGGACAAGAATAAATTGTCTCAGAAGAAGGACCCTGGTGTTCAACACCTAGACACAATATGGGCTTCTTCACAGCTCAAGCAGAAGTGTCTCTATTGCCTCATCTCTCATGTAAGAATGCAGGAAAGGGGAATATTCCTGAAGTTATTGTGTATAAACCACCACTAAAACCCTCTGCTATCAGTAGTAGGGGGAGCTGTTGAAGGGGACAAACCTAAAACTCAGCACATCTGCATCAGTCCCAAGAGATTCTGGAGACTTACACAAGCTAGAGCTTTCTCTGTGGGGTTACAACAGGAACATAGCCAGCCCAGGACAGGACAGTGGTGTTCCTAAGCAAGAGCTTCCCCTCCAGATATCCAAAGGCTGTGCTCTTTGGAAAATCTGTGCTCACATGGGAAAATGGATATTGTCCTGTGGCTGCTGGGATCAATAATATGGTTACCTAATCAAAGAGAAGATAATGGATCTCACATCAATTAGATATTCACAGCAAGAAAGCAAAGAAAATGAGTTTTTCCTCTCCGGCTGAAAATTGCACCCATTTCTTTCCTGCTCCAGGCCTTCCAGCTCTCTAACCTGATGAGTTATGGACAGTCATTCTTTCCAGTGTTGGCTAAATTCTTTTCTAATTATACATGTTCTGAATAGCATGAGGCTGACCTGCTGGTAGAACACTTGGTGCAGAGAGCATAATAAATTCCACAGGGAGCTTGACGTGCTTCGCCATAGATGCAATATTCATTTTCATCACCACAGAAGAGATGAGATGCTGAGCCAGAGTTAAAAAAACGTTGTGCTCCTTTACTAGAATGTGTGGGTGGGATTAACTTTGTTTGTTCAGTTAAAAGGCTGTGTTGTAAGACAACTTCAGTAGAATTAATATCTAGACATTTGTAAAGCAGATTTTCCAAACACAAAAGCATAGAAGACACAAATAACATCAGAGCTACAAGATACATAACAATCACAATTTTAACACTGTTTTGAGATAAAATTGAAAATAACATATAAAAGCATAAACTATGTCAAGAAATTTTAGCATGTGATCTTTTACTCAAAGATCTTCTCTCTGGAAATTAGGTTGCAAAGTGCTTATAATAAAAAGTAGCTCTGAAAAAAGTGGGGATTTATTGTCAAGAAATGATTTACAGAACAAATATATTCATATTTTGAGTAAAAACATTTCATTTTTTTCAAACACCAGGCCTGCAAATCCAGCTTGGGACCTCCAAGCAGATTCTTTTCTTGCTTGTCATGGATAGTAATAAAGTTTCTAGACACCATCTGTGGAAAAGGCCCTACATGTGTACTGTCTTTGCAAACTGGATATTTGGATTTTACAAAAAGATGAAGGACATATGAAGAGAAGTGAGAATTTCCCTTTTTTCTATAGGTTATCATTTCCCAACTAATGAGATGATGGTAGAATATTTAGAGAACAGACCACAAAATATGGAGAGAGGAAAGGGAGATGTTGCTTAGTGCATTAGGACCTGGTAAATGTACAGCAGAATGTTGGTTGTAAGGAGAGGGAAGAGTTTCAGCCCTTCCTTTCTGTCCATTGCTGCTGTTTCCCTGTATCATGACGTGGTCTGGGAAATTTGAAAACTTGGAAGACATAATTTACTTTAGTGATCCATGGCCCATATGACAGATTCACAAGACTCTACTTTGCGTTGGGTGCATCTCTGCATTTTTGGCATGGTCCTGTGGCCAGGGATGCCAGCAGTTTCCTCTCATGGCTGCTATCAGCAAGGAGGCAGCAGCCACATTTCATCCTCTCACAGAGATGTTACTTTTGTTCCCTCTTGCTTTGTTGTTTCCCTTTATATATAATACGAGTCATTCAGAGTCAGTGTAAATGTTTGTTCAGAATAGGGGATGGAAAAATGTAAGAATAATTCTGGTAATGGAAGTAGAATATAAACAAAGAGCTTAGAGAAAGTGAAGGAGCAGTGGGGAGGTTTCCTGTTTAAAAAAGGAAAATGGAAAAGTTAAAATGGCTACTTATGGAAATGTAGAATAAACCTTCCACAGCTTAACGTAAAAAGAAGAATTTGGATCTGCTCAGAGGTCCATGAGGTATTTTAACATACAGTGGCAAAAAGGATAACCTTTCTTCTATTGGAAAAATGACTTTTTTAGTACTTAAAGGCACAAGATTTTCATAGTTGTGAAGTAGGGTAAGCACTTGACAGCACAGTGGAGACATGGACCTGTGTGCAGATTCCACCACTCCTGACAGTGCTGGAGTGGGGAAGGAAGATCAGCACATTTCTTTTAGTCCTTGTCATTACATTTCTTTTAGTCCTTGTCATTACTGTTGGAAAGGAACTTCTCAGACACAGGCATGAAGGATATCAATTACAGAATTTCAATGATGTATCCTCCCTTCTTTCTCCCTGAGATCTTTGGATTTTAGAATCGTTGAATGGTTTGGATTGGAAAGAACCTTAAAGATCATCCAGTTCCAAACCCTTGCCATGGGTAGGTGTACCTCCCACTTGACAAGTTTGTCCTATCCAACCTGGTCTTGAACAATTCTAGGGAAGTGGCATGCAAGATTCTATAAGATCCTTCCAAGACCTAAGTCTTGCATCCCTGCAGGCTCCTGAGACCCTTGTTTTGGAGGATGGAATGTGTTTAGGAGCTTCATAGTCACTTTGATATTGCTGTGTTGACGGTTTCTAATGTGCTAAAGGAAAGAACATTTCCTAGGATTATTTTTTTGCGTAAGTGCATGTGTTTCATTTGTTATTTCAGATTTATTGGTGTTTACTTTTTGCTGAATAATGAGCCCAAGGGTAATGAAAATCTTAATAGGTTAAAAAATTTGAGCCAATGTCATCAAAAGCTTCCTGTTCACCACTGGTGTAGTGTTGCCATTTTATTTGCTTACTCTGCAGGACAAACGTGTTTGTTGCAACATTTTGGCTGAAGTCGTGATCACACTTTCAACAGGGCTGGGATTTCATCCTGTGAGCTCTGTCTGCAGGAAAATGTGAGGGAGGAGGCTGTCTCTCAGGCCTGTGCATATGTGGTGCCACAAAGCTCCAAGTGCTGGTGTCACACAGCAGTGCTGAGTCCATGTTATCCTCACCAAAGTTGGGCGCTTCAGTGGTGCCAGCCAGGCCCAGGGGAACCTGGTGTGAGTTGTGGAGAACCCCTGTGATGCAGTGGGGGCATGCAGAGGGTCAGGTCATGGCTCACATGCTCTCCTAGTCGATGCTGCCCCAGCCAAAATGTCACACACAGCCTACAGAGCTCATGTGGTTAAGTCAGGGGGGAGCACAACAATTTGGAGGTCTGGACGGTAATTTTACCACCTGCTACAGGCAGCTGATAAATGTTTCTAAAAGCCATGGGACACTTCAATTTCAGTGCAGCAATTGGTCTCTGAGGGCACTTGGTTATTTTACCTGTGGAGGTTGTGTGGAGATCACCAGCTCCCCATGACACAGCAATGACTTGGAGCCAGCAAGGGCTCAAAAAGGGGATGTGGTCAGCACATTGCTTTGTGTTTCTCCAGGCTGGATGACATGCTGGAATGTGGGTCTCTCTCAGGAGGTTTCACTGCAAACCTGCTCTGTGGGTGCTCACAAGGGTGCCAGAGCCCAGCAGTGTTCCCACCTGGCCCTGTGCACTGTGGCAGTTCGGTCTCCTGGGGGAACAACACAAATCCTTCTGCCCATTCCTCTGACTGATCCAGTCATTTCCATTTGGTGCAAGAGACAGGGAAGAAGAAGCATGTACTTCCAGTTCTAAGATGAAAATTACTTTAGCCCAAAATTTTTTAACATGTGACCCAAGCTGTATTTTCTAGCTCCTGTATTTTCAAGTCTCTGCTAGCAAGAAGGTCTTGTGATGAGCAGCAGGAGTGCTTTGTAAAGGAATTTGCAGGCCAGAGGTGCTCACCATAAATTTCCTTCTGTCTACGATTACTATCATTGCATTTTTGAGGCACTTTTAAAATAAACTATGCAATGATGTAATGCACACAAAAGGGCTGGGGTGGGAGTGCAGAGAAAGGAAAAGAAGCAGCATCTGGATTTTGCCTAGTATCTTCCATAGAGCATCTTGATGTCTGTAATTAGTGTCATGTTATGAGAGCTTAAAAAAATAAAGGCGCCAGAGTTCCAAATAAAACATAAAATGGCTTTGATAGAATAAATGTTACTATCATTGTTTAAAAATGTTGTGACCTGTCTGCTATAGTTTCTGAGAAAGATATTTTCCAGTGCTGCTGCTCTTGCTCTGATTCTTTTTAAAATTCTATTATTACAGATAAGGACAGAGGAAAATCCTCAAGACAGACTTGTTTTAAATCTCTGTAACACAATGCCAGCATTGTCTCTCCTCAAGCTGAACTTCTAAATTAAAATAGGCATGATCTTTAACAGACCTCTGAAACACTCTGTTCTACAGACACTTTATCCCCTTTATTAGAGAACATTAATAATTCAAATGTTATGGCTTAGGTTAGGCAGACCCATTTGTCTGGTGTTGGAATAATTTAGCTGCACTCCACTCTTCAGAGCTGTTTTGATAGCCAGTGGGCCAAATTCTGAAGCCTCTTTGAAAGCCATGGGAATTTTACCTGCATCTTTGCTATGTACTGGGGAGGGAGACACAACTGAGAAGTCTTGGCAACCTTTTCCTTGACCTTTAGCATGCTCAGAGAACGTACAAACATACTCTCCCAGCCCAATTTTGCAGACTGCATAAGGCAATATTTTCAGTTCAGCCAGTTGGATTTTTGCCTAAGCAAGGCCTCTAGTTTTGGGATGTAAAAACTCTACATAAATACACTTGCAAAAACACATTTGCAACCCAACTTAGCAATATGACTTCCCCCCAACTTTAATTTTACCATGTGTGAAGCAGGATTTCTGCAGAGTGCAAGTATGCCTCTGAATGTATCACACTTTCAAATCACAGGGATTTACTGTGACTTTTTTCTGGACTTCAGGAGTTGAGCCACTTTCCACCTACGGGTTAGATGTAGAACTCATTAGCAACAGTGATTTCCATAGCTACACAGCTATGAAGCCTTGGGTTTAACTCAAGTCTGCACATAGTGGCAAAGAGATTAGTATATAAGCATAGCTTTTCAAGATGGTATATTTTTTTTGACATGAGACCAGCTCTACTTCCAAATGCTCCTGTACTTGAAATACTTGGGATATGGAGCTGACTCTAACACTAATAAAACACAAACAATGCCCTGAAGAGGTCTCATTTTGTCTCTTTCAGAAGAAGCCATGTGGATGGTGGACTGGGAAGAAATGGATTCTGATCCTATTCTACAATTTATCTGGGGTGAAAGGGCCATTAAAGCTCTACTAATCCTTGTTGGCCACTACATGAGATGGCGCAAACATCACTTGCATGAAATGTTTAACCTTATTTTCTATTGAGACGTTGACCTTGCTTGCTTCATGTTATCATCACAAGAGAAGTAGTCATTATAAAGAAGGGATATTAGCCATTCATTTTCTCAATATAGAATGATTAGAAACATATTATCTGTTACATAATATTGTCTTTTCATTTCATATTATGTATTATGCGGATTTGTTTTAAAAAAAAAGATATTTAGTTTCACCAATGTTCCACCAGAGCAGACAATTTATCTATTAAGTGCAAGAAAAACAATCAGACAGACTTTCTCTTATCTGTTGGGCTTCTACATTACAAAACACTATAAACAAAATACAATTACATTTGAAAATGAGGAGGAGAGCAAAAGTAGCCACATGTTTATTACTACACTCACTGAAGCTGATTTGCCACGTGCAACTTACAGAGAAATTTTCTTTGTAATTGTATGGTAAAAAAACCCATTTGGTTTTTAGTGCCTTCTGTTGGATATAAGAACACAGTATTCAGCTACTTTCTCATCCACATGTTTAAGTGGCAAAGAGGATGCTCAAGCATAGTTTAAACCAGATTTTAAAAGAGATTTGGAAACTTCAAGTTACAGTTGATTTCTAATAACCCAGTTTGATACCTACTAATGTTCTTGAAAATCCCTCCTGATACCTTTAGGTAGTCAAACACATTCATCATTTGACCCTGCATTTTCCTGGCCTTCAAAACTGAAGATAGGGCTCCTACCAATTTTAAAGATATTTTGCCAAGGAAAATATGTCAAAGCTGACTGTTTCAACCATGGTAATAGGAGACTTAGACCAAGAAAATATCGTTAAAACCCTCACATGTAGTATACCAGCCCAAGTAAAAACCTCACAGTTTTGAAAATGATTCCAAGTAAGCCCCTTTCTGCATTGTTTAGCCAGAGCTAGAGGCTGAACACATAATTAAAAGTTTAAATAGCTGTCCCTGGCAGACCTGTGGTAGGAGAGAAGGCTCCATATGGAATGACTGAAATGGGGCCAGGTCAAAGTGTGTACACCTGCCTTTTGGGAAGAATTTGTTTGACTGGCAGAGACTATACATGGCTGGGCAGTAGATTGGGTAGGAAGAGCCTGATAGTTATGCTTGGATAGACTCATTGATTCTTGTGTGACTTTTTAAGATCATGTTTCCACCTGTTTCTCTGAAGAACATCAACTCTTCTCAGTGTGTTAATCCTCATTTCTATGCCAGGAGTTCATCTGGGTTCTTTGTCTAAGTTGCAGTGAAAGCAGTAACATCAAAGTGCTCCTGGTGGCTGAGCCCACCAACCCTGGAGCTGACTGCTGAACTTGCCAGTAGCCCAGGGAAGCCCCCAGCCTGCTCACCATCCTGTGGTGCTTCTGGGGCTCTCCTGGAGAAGAGTTGACGCTTGTGGCAAAAGCACAGAAATGTGTGATGAGGCTCTGGTTGAAGAAAAGCAGCCACTGCAGTAGTGGAATCAGGAGGAAGGGGAGAAACAGACACTGAGATTGAGACTTGGTAACCCTGAGGCCCTGATTTCAGCCTGCCTGGACCCAAGCTTTCCTGGGCCTGACAAACATGTTCACTAAATTTCTCCATCCCTCAATTCTCAAGGGTTTTCTTAGCAAAACCCTCCATTAGTGTATGTAAAGTGCTGAAAGTGCATGGTTATCACATGTAAGCTTAAACACAGGGACAGTAGGGAAAGAAGCCTGACACTTACATATGCAATGTATAAGTTTCACAAATGTGTAGGCACATACAGTTCTACTAAATCATTGTGGCCTTCAAATCTATTTAAATGAAACCTCGCATAATCTGTTCAGCTGTTCCTCATAAATCATAATTTTAGTTAAAAAATAAACTACATATTTCATCTGGGGCTTTGCTGTCCCATAGCCATATCCCTGGAGCTCTTGCAGCTTAAGGAAGTCTTCCCTGAGTAAAATAAATTCCATCCTTGGGTCTGGGGACTGGAGTCAGACTCTGGAAAGCACTCAGAACTCGGGGGGAGAACTCTGGGAGAGGGAGAGAAATGGGAAGGACACCATGTTTAGCTCTTATGCAGACAAACGTGTAATCTGCAGTGCTGCCTTACAAAAAATGCCTGTAGGTATTTGGTAAATGGGATGATCTGGTGGGAAGCAAAACACTTAATAAAAAAGTTAGAATCAAGCCTTTCTCCTGTCTGGAAGAACTAGGTACATTTGCCAATTTTTCCCCAAACCAAATTTAGTGTTTGTTTTGCCTGAAATGCTGTGGTTGCTTTGTGACAGCTGTGTTTGCACTTATCTTTCTCTCTCAATACTTTACCCTGAAATGATCCCCTGGACTGGCAGAGGCACTCAAAGCCCTGCCCACCTCCCATCTTTCTGCTCAGAGACACAGTAAACTGCCTGAGCAGCCTCTGGAAGACTCAGCCAAGGAGAATTACTTCATTTCCAGAGTCTTCAGATTTATTTGTACAGTCTTACAAGATTGTCACCATCACTGTGTTGCTCCTTTTTCTGTGACCTTTTGAAGGATGAGATGAAATGAGACCACCAATCATTTTCTCTTTGGTCAACCTGAGGCCTTCATTTCCTGTTCCTTAATTCAGGCTGGATGTAAAGAGATTAATTGGTCATTGTCCCTAAGGGAGTCAGTGCATTTTGCTGTGGCAGGTTACAGGACTTCTAACAAAATATTAAAAAAACCCCAAACAAACAATGGCTATGAAACTGCACCACTAACATACAAGTCTTGAGATCTCTCAAGACCGTGTAAAAATCCTGGTGACCAAAACTGTTTTTGTATGAAACCCAGTCCTAGTTCCATAACCATGATGCCACTTCTCCCACTGGATTTAGTACGTTCTGTAAGTCAAACTAAATGTGTGTGCAGAAGCTGAGTTGCTGGCCTCATTCGAGAGATGATGGAGCTGTCATGACAGGAGTTCCAAGAAACCCTAGTGTGGTCCTATTCCTTCAGATGCTCTGTCCATGGCCTCAAGGAATCACTGGTCTGAAGAATTTACAACCATGAAGCTACAGCTGTTCCTATCCTTCATGTTCACATTGGTAATTCCAAATGAAGCTTTGTTTATTGTCAACCTAACACTCCTTTGCACTTGACAGCACTTTCCATTGACTGCAAAATTGCAGAACTTCAACTCCTTTTTGTTGAACAGTGGGTCCAGGTGTGAGTGTGCTGAAGGAGTGAGAGCTTGTCAGGTGCCCTATTTGGGGAGAGAGATGGAGCAATTTCTTGCAGCAGGTAAGGAAAATCTGGCTACTAAGTTCTTTGAGAATTTCACAATATGAAATTGTCTTGAAATTGTCTTCTTTATGAAGACAAGGCTTTCTGAGGAGATTAAACAGAAATAGCAGTAATCAGCCATACAAATGGTTGGAAGTGAATCAGCCCCATTATAAGCAGAGGTATTACAAACATGGCAAATATAATGTTCTTCTGCAATTTCCATACCTCATAATCTGTTCCTCTGGGCAGCCTCTTTAGCTGTTCTCTTGTCCTTCCCTGCAGGAATGTCCCAGTTGCAATGTCTCAGAGTTGCTTTTCTCCAAACACACCATTAGATTTATTTTTTGCTGTTTCTGTTGCTCCCCATGTCCTTTGGCCCTCAAGCTTGACTCTACAACATGAAGGACTCAGTCTACAAGCCCTCCGCTCTTTGTGGCTCTCAGTGAGAGACATCAGGTGGTCACTCTAGTGGTCTCCCAATTCTCAGTTCTCTGCAGCTCTTTCCATAGGCCTCCCACTAAGCAAGTTTCCTCTTTCTCTGATTATTCACCCCCAAATGCCTCCACATAGTCTTAATTAGGTCCATCTGGGAAGCATGTGTTCAGTTGCAGTGACTTTGGACCCACATTAAAGGGCCAAGCTCTTCATGACAGAAAGAGTTAGAGACCAGGTCCTTAATGTTCGCCGGAAGACGAATGGCGGAAAGAAGCCTTGTCCTTTTTGCTGACAGTCTGACATTCTCTGGATGAATATATCCCACTGCTATCAAACAGAGTAGATATAGATGAGTGGGAAGAATTGGCAGCACTGTCTTTCTGATGTGCACAGTTACTTTCAGGATCTCTTGCTCAACAGCAATTCTCCTGTCTGGTGGACAAACAGTGGACAAACAAGATGACACAACACAGGGGTGTTCACCAGCCTTGAAGGTTTTCTGTAAAGGCCCATGAGATTCTTCCAGTCTGGCTCAATTAATAGGTGGTACTAAGGAGAATTCTACCTATGTCTCCTAGGACAACAGGCTCTTCAGTCTTGGCATGTTGCTGGAAATTCCTGTGTTTCTGCCCATTTCCTCTTGTTCTACTGCTTGACACTGTCAACAAGGGCCCGGCTCCATTCTTGACATCACCCATTTGGATACTTATAGACCTTGATGAGGTTCCCTCTCAGTCATCTCTTCTCGAGGCTGAACAGGCCCTGTTCCCTCAGCCCTTCCTCATAAGAGAGATGGTCCAGTCCCATAATCATCTGTCACCCTACATTGAACCTGCTTCAGGAGCCCCATGTCTCTTGTACAGACCCTTTGTAATATAATTACTTTAAAGCAGAGGCCATGGGTATTTTAGGAAAGTCTCTTCTGATAAAATTTACTTGCCTTAGCATCCCCAGTGTAGGTGCCTACAAAGTAGTTTCCTATACCTTTCTAATCTCTTCCTGGAGAGATATAGGCTCTGTGAAGACATGTTTCCTCTCGCCAACTTCATAATCTGTCTTGGAAAGATTTAAGTCATGTTCTAGAACAGCGTTTTCCCCCTTAGGGTGATATTATGGAATCAGGAAGACTAGTTCAGGGCAAAAGTACCCTACCCTGACTTTCTAAACCAGCATTCAAGACCAACAGGGCTACATGGATTTTCTACACATTTTCTCATGCAAGGCATTACCAGGAAGGAGTGTCTGTTTTTTGTGTCCTCCAATGCATTACAAAGTCTCTCTCTTTGTCTTGGCTTCCCTGAAAAATAAGGTGGAGTGAGGGAGGTGTGAGTTTTTGTGGGACAGAGTGCCTTTTTTTATAGTCATCACTGGATTCATACAAGTGTTTTTCACTAAAAAGTGTGCTTTTAAAGGTCTACAGGTCTCACTTGAAGAGTTTAGTAGGTGATGTATATATTACAGCTGTAAAATGTATATCTTGATTTTGCAGTCCTTGATGACATGGGACAGAGTGTAAAGGGACAAACTTCTGGCACTTAAGCCTTTTTTGTCAGCTGAAGGACTGGTGCTATGTATGTTTAAGAGCCAATCAGTGTGAGTTAGGGCTGTGAAATCATCTCCCAGAGAATTTTGGGAGAAGCCTTTTTCCAGTCTAAAGAACTTTTCTTATACCAGGTAGGAAAGCAGAGAGGGTAGAAAATCCTGAGCCCACCCGCAATCACGTTTCCTTGTCCAAGAACATCAGATTCTTGGGATATAGGCTGAAAAATAAAAACATCCTATAAGGAGACTATTTAATAAGTTGAGGCAGCCAAGTATGTGAAAACTCCTGTGATCTTCTCAAGCCTTGTTGGGATTGGCAGAGAGGTTTCCGAAGCACATGGAGGTGGTCAGACACTTGAAAAGGACGAGAGTACCAAGGGCCAGGTGGAAAAAAAATAATCTGTTAAATGCTATCACAGTATCTCTTTTTGGTGAGGAAAATTTCCAGGCATTTGTGACTTTGTAGAGTAATTTCATGTGCTGATTCTAGCAGTAAATGGCCTATCTTTACTCAGTGTATGTCTGCTTCAGGATTTTATGCAATTTTATGTGAACTCATTCCACCCACTGCACTCCATCAGTATATGTGTTCTGCATCATTTAAACCAGTGTTTTTTGACATCTTACTACTAAAACTAATTGTGTAGCAGATAACATCTTTTCTGTGCCTGCATTGCCATGATTTGTCTATCCGTCTAAAGGCTTGCAGAAACAAATATGTAGAAGGAAGCCTCTTTACAGCTTTTGTGGCTTTTTGAAAACAACCACAGGCTACCTGAAACGAATGCTGCTTTAGATGAGCTGAGCTAAGCAGTGCAATGTTCAGTACAGATGTGGTCATATTGTGTTAACCTCATCAGTAAGGTAACAGTTCCCTCTTCACCAAAAAGTCTCTATGTCCTGCACATCAAAGACTTCTGTAACCCTGGGTCAATATGGGTACTGCTATAGGTAGTTGTTCTCTAAAAGTGCAAATCCCAGTACAGGTACTACAGAAAAACCTTTCTGACTCGATTTTACACTGCTTTTGTTAATGAATAATTTGCCTAAATCTGCAAGATTTATTTCAGGGAAGACCCGGGGTAAGTGTAAATAAGAAAAATAGTTTCTAATAACTGGTTTATAGTTAATGGATTTATGAAAGTTTGTGAAGTTTTAAAAAGTTTGTCTAATAAGTTGGAATTGTTTTGATATTGGTGTTGGTGTAGACCCACAAGCTGTTCCATCATTTTACTGTAGTCTATATTGGTATGTGGGTCTACTGGCAAGAACACTGCCCAGAATGCAAGTTTTAAACTATAATTAAAGTGCTGAGAGTCAGTGATGGCATTTATGAAGGTACAATGAATCAGATAATTTAAGAAGCTCTGAAAATTACTGGCCATAAGGAATTTGTTAATTCTCTAGTTTCATAATCTTGCTTTAGCACAAACATTTCTCATGCCTTCCTTTTGCAAAAAGGAGGCCATCTTACTGAAAAGAACTGTTAGCAATACAGTTAATCAGGTTTTTGAACATATACAGAAATTGTACAAATTCAACTGTGGCTTAATAGCGTTAAAGTTACTCCACACTCCATATCACATGCTTTAAGGTCTGGTTTCTCTAATGGTTCAGAGATGAGTTTATGATCACAACATACCTCTCTCAAGATACTTGCACTGTCAGGATGATGCATAAACTGATCCTTCTCATAGAAGATAAAACTGGCTCTGTGGATCACAGTGAAATTCACAGGCTCAAATGCCATTCTGGTATTCCGAGGCACCGCTGGAGAACCGACCTTACCGTGGAAGCTGGTGTTTGCTATTTTCAAAGGGGAAAGCCCGTGCCGTCGAAGACATCTGGCTTGTTGTTGTAAACCTTAAAATTCCAGAGAGTAAAAGCCATTTTCAGGTACTCAATCACAAATCAGATTTGGGGTTATCAGTGTGTACATGTAAGGTTTAGGATACCTTTTAATCTATGTAAACAGTGTGCTCGAGAGCTGCATGTATTTATGTAGAGATCAAAGAGGTGGCAATGTCTATGGAGAATAAGCAGCAAGAAAAATCATAGGAATGGTAAATGATCAGTTGTGAGAAGGAAAACTTGAAAAACTTGATTCTAGACATGGCAAATAGGTTGCACTAAGATGTGACATGTGCACATGGGGGTGGCATATCAACCGCTGCTTGCAGCCTTTCTTTAATGAGGCTCTCTACGCTAGGTTCTGGGAATGCAAAGCAGCTTGGACTCCAGCTTTTCCCCACCAGCAGCTTCCAGCCTTTTTACCAGCTGCTGCCTGCATCTGGAATTGCACCATGCAGAAGCATGACACACTCTGCAGTGCCAGGGCTGGGCTTCTTTTCCCCACCAGCTTTAGCCTTCTGTCCTGGGAGCATGACCAGCTGAATGGCCTCTCCCCAGAGCTCCCATTTTTTTCTGCTCTCCGGTCTCCTGCACTCACACTTTGAACATCACCAAGGGCATGCTGATGTCAGTGAGGAATTTCCTCTGGCTCTCAATTCCTTTCTCTGAGGGTTGGTTCTGCTGTGGCCTGAGGATGTCCAGCAAATATACAGCAACCTCCACATCGACAGAGATCAGCACTCTCCCGAGCTGCCAGACTTCTGGAAGAGTACTGGGAATGAAGCTGGCAGTGGCAGGCCTAGCCCTTATAATGTATGGAACAAACACCAGGTCCAGGGAGAACAGCCCCACTCACCTCCACTCCAGCTGTTCAATTCCTGGCTTCAGGAAGATTGTCAAGGTGAGGGAATAAACAACCTGCCTGAGGAAAAAGAAACCTTGGTTAATGATGGCGGCACCCCTTAAACTGAGCCTCCTTTAGCACCCACTAGAATCTTTGGAGAAAGGCTCCACTTGCTTTTCCAAGGAACCCTTTGTATCTCTTCTCCATGCTGCTCTACCTGCTAGATGATTGTCTCCTTCATAACAGTTGCTTTCACAGAAATCTGAGGGTGGCAGGGCCAGTGTGATGAAAAGCTGCTGAAATGTACTTTTTAATGAGAAAATGAAGTGTTCTCCATTGTGGTATGATTACTCTTTTTTTTTTTTTTTTTTNNNNCCCTTTTTGGTTTTATTTTTCTTTTTTTTTTTTTTTTTTTTTTCTTTTTTTTTTTTTTTTTTCTCAAATTCAGCAAAAAAAGAGGAAACAAAAAGAGGAACATGTGTTCATTTGTTGTAACTGGAGTTTGTGAAATTAGGTCTTCTTGAGAAAGCTACTAAACATCCATTTCAAAGAATATGGACATTTTGGCATCCGAATATTGTAGCATGTCCAGAATATAATTAGCTCCTGAAGTGGTTTGAACTTGTAAATATGTCTTTAGATCATAAACTGGTCCAGTAGCTATGCAAACTTTAAAGCTGACTCTTGGAAAAACAAGACTTGGAAGGAGAACTCAAGCCACAATAGACATACACTGGGACCTGAGAGAATTTTCTTCATGCATATGGTTCATCTATTTACATATTTTACTGTAACATTTTCAAAACCCTTGTGCCTCAGGCAGTGGATGAGATTACTACTAGAACAATATAGGTAACTGTGGATGACTTGAACTGTTTAGCTGCCAGTATATATTTCATTCACTATTTAGGCTTTAATTTTCACCAGACAAGTGAGGAAGAATGAGAAACATCTGAATCTGTGCAGTAACTGTCAGAGGACCTTAGATGCAACATTGACATTATATCTCACCTCTGCAAATGAGGCTGGGAAACACATTGTCTGTTGGGTAAAGTGAGGTAAAAAGAAGTGAAATGATTTCCTACAAATAAGCTCAGTGGCAAAAATTGAAAGAACCCAAAAGACGCAAAAGATATTCTTGCTTCTCTTTCCTGACTTCTCAAATGTACTTTCCAGGCATGAGAGAGCCAAATCAGATCAAAAGAGCTGGTCCAGACCACTGCCCAAAACCTAAATAGTTAAAGTCTGCATAGTGCTTTCAAGCTATAAAGTACACTGTAAGTCCTAAGTATTATTATTACTTTGAATCAAACAAAACCCAAACCTGTTTGAGAGGTTAAAAAATATTTGCTTAACTTTTATGTATTTATTTTACACTCTGGCTTGACTCTGTGCTTCCTGTTGTCTCCTGGGACTGAAAGTGCAGATACTCCAATGCCACAAGGTGGCTGTGCTAGCAGTATTTATGAATTGGCTGGAGATGAGGCACTCTGGAAATCTCACAAAAAAGCCTTCTCTCTGCATGCAGTTTAATTCACCTGGAAAGTGGCGGGCGAGGTGTTCGCTGCAGGAAAACCCCTGCTGAAGGCAGAGCAAGCTGCTGGGGGGAAGCCAGGATGGTATTATACTTTCCCAGCAGGAGCTGAAATTTTGAAGGTAGATCTTTCTAGACCAAGGAGCTGAGACAAGGGTTTTCAACAGGGCCTAGATGACTTAGGGATGTAGTTACCTTTGATTTCTTCCCTGCATTAAGGGTTTTAAGACTCACACATAAGCCGTGATCAATGACTCCCTTGCAGCCAGCATATGTCTTGGAAAAAGGGTGGGAAGAGCACCATCTGCACGAGACAACCTCTCCTGTAATTAGTCAAATCATCACAAAGTCTGTTTTCCTCATTTGACAGCCGTCTGTTGGGCTCACCTCTGAGGTTTGTGTGTTGTTTGAAGTTGGATTGAGTCTATTAACCTCTTAACTGCTTCTGGCCCTACCTGGCAGAGCTGCACACTGCACTGATTCCCTTGGAATGCCAGTAAAATGTTGGCAAGGGAACAGATGCTGTTGGGACCCAGCAGAGAAGTGGTTAGCCGCACGGATGTTGTTCAGTGCAACAGCCTGAAAGCTCATATTATGAGAAGCACTTCTCACCATGTGTAAAGTCTGAGACATATTTCAAAGGAAATCTTTTAATTACAGTTGGCAGGTCTGCCCCCATGCTGAAAAGTGACTTAATTTTTGACCCCAGCAGCAGAAGAGTCTGTAAATCAGACTGCCATTGCAGTACTAATTCAAATAAAGAGCTGCAGCTTTGTTGCCTGCACAGGACTCCTGTGTGGGTTGAGTGTGACCTACCAAAATGACTGTTGAGCTACAGACTATAAGTGGCTTGAAATAAGTAATCTTATGCCTCAGTTTCCTCATTTGCAGAACAGGAGGAACAGGAATGTCCCTTCTTAAAAAGTGCCGTAAGACCTAGGGGTGAATCCCCTGTCCCAACTATCATTAATTACAGTGTATTCAGATGATGGGGGCCACAGACTTGTCTAACTGTAAATCTAGATCTAGATTTGCACTTAGAATGAGTTCAGAAGTGTTTAAACTCCAGGTTTGAGTTCAACCCAGTAATGTTGCAGCCCAGATTAAAACTGAGTCTGGGTTACTCAAAACGTGGAAAGTTTGGAGAAGAAGAATTTGGTTCAGGATTTCATTGCTGCGGGGCAAAGGGCACCCTCTTTGCAACAGCACAACTCTTGAGCTGAGGTTTGAGCTGTAGCACACTTAGCCCTAATTGCTGTGTGGCTCAAAACAGTGTGTTTGCACTCAGTTTGGCACTCCATCCTTAGGCTCCAACAAACTCAGTAAAAACTGGAAACTTCAGGAGTAGCACAATGCCAATGAGAACTCAGGCAATTTTTTTCAGACATTAAAGGAAACCCAACTTTGGGCTTATTTCACTAAAGTTGAGCTTTTTGTTTTTGTTTTGTTTTGTTATATTTTTTTGTTTTTGTTTCGTTTTGTTTTGTTTTCTATCTCTGCCTTGTGCAGAGCATCAACTTTTTATTTTATAAAATTAGAAGAACGAATGCTAAAGAACTGAAATGATGAAGGAATAAAACATTCAGTTAAGGGAAAAAGCCATTAAGAAGTAACTTCTGAGAAAACTTCAGGTGTCCACCTCAGCAAGACAGAAATTTTGGGGATTTTAGACAAGGCAACCCACAGATGGACAGCTTGCTAAAATAAGGTTGGGTAATGCTAGGGGTCTAGAAGCCCGGCCTATCCTGGAGTTTACGCCTTGTCCAGACCCAGGGAGATTTATACTTTGAGTGACTGTACTTGGTGTTTTGTGACAAAAAGAAATGAGGGCAAACATTCTCTGCCTGCTGTCACAGTTGTGGTACTTTAGGCAGACCAGCTAGTCCAGTGCTTCCCTGAGCTTCAGCCTGGCATAGGGAAGCCTGGAAGTGTGGATACTCCTGGCCAAGGAATGTGTTAAATTTGGAGTCCTCAGGGGCTGCTGCCTGCAGAGCTGTGACTGATGCTGCATGGCCATGAGTGCTGATTTCCAAGGGCAGAGTACTAGAATACTGGATAATGTAGGGCTGGGGATAGTTTTAGTTCCTTCAGCTGTTTTTTTTCTTTCTTTTCCACGCCTGTCTGCCAGTCTCTTTTCAGAAATGGAGACACCAAGCAGTGTTGTACATCTGTTAACCTGTCTTGAATTGTAATTCTTATGCAGCGGGGTCCAGGACTCTTTCTCTAACCCTCCTACAGAACATTTATTTTGCACCAGAGGAGGAACATAGCAAGGCAAATACACAGGGACAGATCTGGCAAAAAAATAATAACTGAGTGACAGGAGAAGGAGAACAAAAATTCCTCCTAGTGGTCATCACAGAAAGCCGATGTGATTTCGTTATTATCTCAGGAAGGAAGTAGCAATGCACAGAACAAGACAAACGGTCCAGCTGGAGCACCTGGCCACCACAGTCACTTCCACCTGTGATCAGATTGCAAAGTGAGCTTTCAAGCTACTGCCAAGTATCTTTCAAGCTGTTGCTCTTCCAAGACAAAAAACAGCTTTGCAAGAAGTCTGTTGGATGATTTTGCACTCTGACCATGGGGTATGTCTCCTTCTGTGTGCTGCACTATATGCATATATTCCTCAGGCACAACTTCCCAAAAATAACTCCATGTCAGCATTCCACTTCAAATGATCAGTTTGCACCAGGAGCACCTTAGCTCTCCACTGTACAGAGCAGGATGGGTAGCTGCACATGCCTGCAGCAACACTCAGAGCAGGCTCAATTACAGCAGGTATTCACTTAAAGGCTGGTGTGTTCCTTCTCTTTTGTGTTTTCCCAGAAATGATCCAGATGGATTTTAAAAGGTGCCAGGAAGGATCTAGTCAGAGAGTGTGATTTGGCTGTTATAGGTAAAGAAATGCCTAAACCTAGAGTTTTAAAATTTGAAGCCTGCACAGAATTTTGAGTATATAACAATAATATGTTTCTCGTGCATATGCAAAACCAAATTATTTCATTGTTGAGGTACCAGAAGAGGATGCTGAAGGTGGTGTAGCATCATGATCTCTGTAGGGGCTGTAGGTTTGTGTGCCAGAGGTGCAACCCAATTTCCTTGCCCAGGGCAGTGGGGCTCTGGACTGCTAACAGGCATCACTGGGAGTGCTTTAGAGGTGAAATTTTGCTTTTTATCCTCTTGTGTGGAGTCCTTCTCAAAGACTAGGTCCAGTTTAATGGTCTCTCAGGAGAAACCAGAGATCATTCCTACCAATTTCTTACATGCATACCATATGCAGGAGCTGGAGGCCACCATCATAGGCATTTAGGATAGGTGCAATACAGTCACAGAACATAAAAAGAATGTGAATTTAATTTTCTTAATAAAAATCTGCGAGTCCATGTGAGGAAGAAGAATCTTCTCAGTTAGAAAAGTCCAACTCTGCATGGTGCAGTTTTATTACCATAATCATCCTTTCACTGAGTTAATGCCATTATTTACAAATGTGCTAAAACCCAAATAAATGATCTAAACCATCTCTAACCACTTATAATTCACTGAAGCTTTTGTGAAAGAGCTGACAACCAAAAAACAACAACAACAAAAAAGAAAACCCCATTGAAGTGTTCCAATAAAAAACGAAACAAAACAAGGAATTAAGGTCAGTGTGCACAGCAGCCATTAAATCACTGCAGCAAGCAGCAAGTATTGCTGTTGTGATGAACACCCTAGATAAGGTGTGGGTACTAAAAATAAGCCAGAGTTCCTCAAATAGCTGTACAGCATGTAAATAATTCAGGAGAGAGGCTACATTTATTAACTTGTTTATTATAACAAATCTGGTATGACTTCATGTTAAAATGTTGGCGGGATGTAATTCTTCTCTAGTTGGATACACTGAAGTTTATATGAGAGGCTGAGCTTTTTGGGTTTGAGCTTTCATTATCCTGCAAGTTATTGTAGCTATGCACTGACACCACTAGGATGATAGCAATGATTTAATAAGATAGTAACAGCAATGCAGTCAAAGCTCTGTCAGAATTTCCATTTTAAACTCTGTTTGTTTAGAAATAATATTTCAACCAGTTAAAACAGCATCAAGCACAAACTTGGCATTTGCAGTCGGTCTGGATGCCTGGATGTAATTACTTACTTCTATTAAAAAAGAAAAGAACATCTTGATTTTTTTTTCATTATTTTGAAAATAATCTTTTCTCTGTTGCTGTTCTTGCTGCCATTGTCCAGATGAAAGAAGTTTAATCTTAAGAAAACATGGCTTTGCAACCACACTGTCCATAAAGAAAACAAATTGCTTTTGACATTAAAAACAGATGAGCAATTTAGGCCTGGATGAAGCTGATCCTGGGACCCGGGGTTCAATGGGAGCTTTGTTATCCACACCACAAGGTGTGAGAGAAGCCCTGTGCTGTGGGAGATGGGAACTCTGAGCTCCTTGTATGCACCCCAGTTTTACCCCACCCATATATCATTCCCAGGGGATTGAAAGGAGCAGAAACTCCCCATGCTGGGAAAAGGTTTTGTCTGCATATCAGTACTGCACCCTAAGCTCAACATGCAGCAGAGTTGGGTATGGAGTGCTCTTCCTGGACCTATTGATGAAAAGATAATCCCCAATGCAGGATACAAGCCTGGAGATGGTATGACTACAGGGTCTAACCCACAGCGTTATTCACAATGGGATAAATTCAAATTCTCAACTGGAATTTGATGATTTTTTTTGAAAACTTCAAACTTAGCACAATCTTTCAAGAATACATTGATACATTCCCAGACAGGAAGAAGAACAAAACCTTCCATTAAAATGAAGTCAAGACTGAGAACATGAATCCTTATTCAAAGGATAAAAAGCCCAGTGTGGTCATCCCTTAACTCAAGCATTGTAAACGTCAGCCAAGACTATACTCATAACAAATCCAAATGCATGAAGGAAATAAAGAAGGACAAAACCACCCAGGCAACATTAATCCTCTCTGAAATCAAGTCAGACTGCTATTTCAGAGTTTATGACTTTAAATGAGAATGAATTGATATTAAAAGCCTCATTGCCTTTTAAAAATGTCCTGTCCCATCCTGTCCATCCTGTCCATCCCCACTCCCCCTTTTCCCTTTCCATGTGCCTGGACTTGAGGGAAGAATTAAGGCTCTTCAGGTGCCTTGAAAGTATTTACTACCTCTGACGCATAACTTTAATTTTGATTTACCAGAGTTTAAAAAGTCAGTGCAGAGCTGATTGCAACAATTGTGTAAGGAAATGCACTTTGAGCTCAAATTACTCATTTTATGCTTGATTTGTGATTTAGCAGCAGCATATTAAAGTGGTGATACTTCTACATGCAACTGGAATTATTTTTTTTCATAAGGCTGTTTAATATATAAAAAAATACCATAGAAACAAGTGGGAAGCTTGTCTCATTGATTTTAATGGGAATTTGTTTCCCAAGAAGAATTTGCTGGTTCAGTATTTTCTTAGTTGTGCAAAAACAATTTGCATGGAAAATAGATTTTACTTACTTGGGTTTTTGATGCTGTAGAAAGAGGGAAAAACATATTTGGGGATTTTTGTGAGGCTTCAACTAGCCAGCAGTCCTTTGCTGTGATGATTGGAGTATTTGCAGAGTTGACAGCATTTGCAAAAGCAGGCAAGCACCTCAGTTCCCATGGTGGGACAAACAGCAGGAGCCATGTTTTCACCCAACCCTGGCCCTTTCTTGCAGAGATGGTCAGCCCAGGGCTGCAAGTACATGTTTGGAAGGAGTTGAGCTTGGACATGGGCAGGGAGAGAGCAAATGTGTTTCCATCCACCGCAGCCCTTGCTTGACCGTATACATTGAGCGTCCAGCCAGGAGAGTCCTGAGGAAATCAGGGGGACCATACCTCTCTCTCATTTCCACTCTGGAAACACCTACTCCAACAGTTCAGACCACACTGGCACACCCTTACCCCAACAGTGCTCTAAGACTTGGGATTTGGGTTGAAATACTGACACAAACCGCTGAAAACTTTCAGGGCTTCCAGGTCAAATTTTCACAGGAAGAGAACCAAGTTATGCATCATAATGACACTGCACAGTATTGTGTAACACTCTTTGGAATGAAACCTCCTCTCGGGCCTGAATTATGTGGCTCCTGATGTGTTTGGTGAGAGTCACATCTTTCTGTGGACAGCTCTGGCAACAGCCACACTACTGCCTCTTCTAACCAGTCTAATGTCAGGCCCCATCCTGCTGATATCGTGGACTTATGGCTTCCGTCATCTCTCTTTCCCTTCCTGCCTCCCCAGACAGAGACACGACCTTGACTGTGTCCCACACCTACAGCACATCTACAGCTTTTCTGGTGCCAGCTGGCAGTAGTTTCCTCCTCAGTGTGTATTCACTCATCCTTTAGCCAAATAAGGACCTCAGGCAAATATCACAGCCTGGTGGAAGCGGCCTTCCCTGGACGCCAGCCCATTTGGTCTCCTCAGTAACACGCTGGCATCATCCCTTACCCTTGCTGGAGCTGAGCAGGAGCCTTGGGATCATTCCTGCCCATTTCAGCTCCGATTGTGCCTGTGCACACCTAGGGCATCAGTGTGGTCCCCTCCCTCTCTTTTGAGGACAAATCCTCCGAAGTGAGTGATACCTCTGCCTGTGGAGCTCCACTTCTCATCCACTGGCACGGCTGACAGCACCGCTCCCAGTTTCCAAGAGGCTGTGGTTTTAAACAACTCTTCTTTTCATTGTAACTTCTTTTATTTAATTTAAGACTTAGCAAATGACACTGGTGTGGGCAAGAGCAGAAGAGATGGGTAGAACTTCATAATCGTTGGAGTTCTTTCAGATTTGATGAAAATGTTGGGGGAGTTGATGAAAAATCCTGGGGGAGCTTTTCCATTATTGTTTTCATACTCTGTGTAACTGGAAAAATGAAATTCTTCTGAATGAGCAGGATGAGGAAAATACTTAGCTCTGACGATGCTGGGAAAATTCTGGGGTTATTTTTATCCATGCATATAATTTCTGGTCGGAAAAAAAAAATTGCCTCAAGTGTTCTGAATATGTGAATTTCTTATCTTCTGTTAGAAAACATAAGCACTGGCAGGGGAAAGCAGACTTTCTTCATTAGTGCCAGAATATTTAACATAGGTTCTTCAATATGGAAAAAAGTAGTCAGAAGAAAAACAAGGAAAGTCATTATCTGTTTTTTTCCCCTTTTAATAACCTTTTCAGTAGCACAATGCATTCAAAGCTAGGCACATTCCCCTCAGTGCAATATGGTCTCAAGACATGATTTAGATGGAAAATTTAAGTAAGATTAATGCAGTTTATTATCCGCCAGGATATCCCTACAAACCACACTGCTTGGCTGAATTTTTGATTCTCAATCTAATATTTCAGATGAGATTTCCAGATGGGTGTCTTATTCCTCTATTAGTTTAGTGAGGGTGATATAGAGTTTGTAAAACAGGAGAGGTTAAGCTAGTTTTAACACTTGATTAATCATTTAAATTACTTTGTTACAGTTTGAATCCATTGACTTTTGTTTACCAAGCAACTCCCTGAAACCCAAAGCCAACAAAAACGGCAGGCAGTTTTCCAAGTTGTTAATTTATTCAATGAGTTCTTCAAAGGAGTTCTAAAACGGGAAAAAAGGAGCAAATTTATTGTTGCATTGAAAGCATAGAGCAATTCTTGTTCATTGCTTGCTAAAAATGTCTAGGTTTTTATGACTCAGAAAACAGGCCAATATTCAAATATGCTGGCCAGCTCCTGGAGACATATATTTTTTTAAAGCAAATCAAACAAGTGCTTAATAGAGCTTGACTGCATGTTCATGCAAATGCTGATTGAAATAAAATCAACTCATGTGACAAGCCACACATTTCTCTGCTTTTTATGTGCAAATGTGACTTAATCTGAAGTAAAATTCTCTTCCCCCAAAGGAAAATTCAGTGGGAGCAGGATCAGGCCCATAGGAAGTAAAGAACCTAGGGACAAAGCTTTTTCAAAAGCAAGTATGAATGGGTGATTAAAAAGCCCCCTTCAGTTACACAATATACATGTGTACAGTTTGCAATTTTACTCTGGGGAAAGGGGGAAAAAATCCCAAGCACTAAATAATGAAAAAAAGTCCTGCTTTCACTTCTGCATATTACAAAGTCTGAATTTGGTAAATTGATTACAATTTCTTTACAAAGACCTATCAGGAATAAACCACTAAGTCTTAGACATAAATTTGAATTCCAGAGTCTCCAGCTAAACCAGCTCATAAATGAATTCCTAAATGCTGACTGTGCCAGAAGACCCAGTGCTGCAAAACCACTTGGCAGGAGCCATTAGTTTCAATGAGATGAACTGCTCTATTTAGCTCTCATTCAAAACTTTACAGAAATGCCAGATTTCCATAAACACAGGTTTCCTTGAATTTCCAGGGCTTTGATTAACTGGTAGATGAGGGTGTCTTACAAATATAGATTTGTATGCAGAGTTCAGCTCAGAAAGCAAGAGGGACTGGAAATGGACTATAGGCTTTTCTTTCTTTTTGACTTTTTCTCTTCCTGAACTAACAGAAAGCAGGAAAACTCCTTTAGAATAGGAACTAACGCTTTAATAATTAATAATTACTCTGTGGTTTTACAATATTGTAGATTATTTTCCTGCCATTTATATCATTGTGTGTTAAGCTTTTTATGACAGATTAATATCCTTCAGCCTTTACAGTATGGTTTTAAAGTACTGAAGCAATGAAAGATGAAAAGAAAAAAATCCTTATTTTTTCCTCTTAAAAGAAATCAGTTTGTGAAATCTATTAAAGGCAAAGACTACCTCTTTTATCAAGGGACAATATTTTGATGCTGCTTTTTCTTCTTCCCTGTACTTTTTGTGACCCACCCATCAGTCAGTTCTGTTGAGACCAGCAATGATTTTTGATACATTTAAATTTATGTTTATACAGGTTAGGTAAGGAGCAGACTTTATGGTTGGGGTTTTTTTTGTTGTTGGATTTTTAGTTTTTTTTTTCATTCTGGGTTTGAGGCCAAGTAATGGACCAATGACTTTTATAGCCCAGATGTAGGAGCACTAAAGATTAGAAGATCAAGTCCCTCTTTCTCTCCCATCTAATGTTTTCCCTCCACCAGCAAATGTTCCTAAAAAACACATAATCTCTATAGTACTATGGTGATCATCATAAATCTATAAATAAATGGCATTACTAACAAGAGTGCAAGAGCAGCACAGATAATAATATGCAACTCTGGTTTATTAACCTTAAACCCTCTTAAATCATTCATGGAACCATAGCAGCCAAGAAAACTATTGTGGTCAAATGCCATGAACTCCAGCTTGCTTTTAACACTAAGAATATTTCCCCTCTTCTCCAGCTTTTCTACGACATCTCTCCTCCCAACCAGAGTTTCTGTAATAAAAATTGTAGTTTATGTGCCTGTTTTCTGGTTAGGCTCTGGGAGTCTGATTCAGCATTTAAATGTTTTCCCCCCCATTCCTTAGGACAGCGCTGGCTGTGTGGGTGCTGAGCCACGGAGGCTGTGTGTGGCCTCGCGGCTTGGCACCCACACAGCCCTGTCCTGCTACAGCTGGCAAAAACTGCTGTGATTTCAGAGCTGCAAAGCACTATGTTGGGCCTTTGGCATTACCCCACCCTTCCTGAGCACTGCCTTTCAATCAGCCCGTATCCTCTGGCCATCTATGGATAACGGGCTTTCCAGGGCATTCTGCTTGGCCAACAAATGAGAAAGGTTGCTGAAGGCTGTACGTGCAGAAGTGAATGTGGGCTAGCTTTTCATGGAGAATTCCCCTTGTCTGCCATTGGCTTTTCCTACAGGACTTGCTACCAAGAAGCTGAGTTTGGGTGTAGGTGATTGACAGGGATTGTTGTGTTGACAGAGGTGGGTTCAGCCGGTGAGGAGAATGCTGCCACTGGAGCAACCAAAGCAAGCACAGCAAAATCAACAGAAAACTGAAGGCAAAACTAAAGAGCATTAAATTAACCAAATTTGCATTAACCAATGCAAAAGATGCAAAGAAGATGAGGACCTGAAAGGAACTTGGAAAACCATGAATGATCCTGCTAAAAATGAGAGCTGCAATGTGAGGATTTCAAGAACTTCAAAAATGAGCTGAGAAGTTTGATCTCAAGCAGAATGGAAAAGTATTGTTTATAGAGCACTTAGAGTCATGACATGTATTGGGATACAAAATCCATGCCTCAAATATTCAGACTTCAGGTTGGGACAAACATAATATTGAGTATAAACTTCAATTTGAGTATTGAAATGGCACGATTCTTTTTACCAAGGAATAGGAAAAAAACCCCTAAACCCCAAACCCCAGAGATAATTTACTACTGTTTTATTATTTCTCCTTACAGAAAAATCTAACAGGAAGAAACCACTGAAACATAGTTTAGGTCTGAAGAACCATGTTTCTTGAGTATCTGTAAATCTATGAACATCCGGCTGCTTTGACTAGTTTCTGTGAGCTCTAAAGCCCCAGCTTTGATGAAAGGCCACACACAGATTACAGGCCCTGCAGGAGAAAACTTGCCTTGGTGTGGCACAGAGACTTGATATCTGAAAGCCAGTCATGAAGCTTGTCTTTCCTGAGAGAAAATGACCAATTTTTCTTCTTTTAAAATAGCCAAAGAAAATCCTGCTCCTATACCCAACGGTCTGGTGTGCAGAGCACTCAGGCTGGGGGAATCTCTAACAGTGCCTTCCTCACCTTAGTAAAACACAAATCTGTGCCTTCTATAAACCCTGGAAGCAACTTCAGCAGAGATGTTTGTTGTAAGAGTGAGAGTGGGGGAGTTCAAGAGTTAGGCTGATTAAGGGCCAAAAAGCAAAGGCACCTAAGGGAAGAATCTGATTCCCATTCTGAGGGCTGGCTGCAGGTTTTCCATTGCAAGCTTTGCTCATACCACAGTCATGCAGGCAGACCTGTGAGCATCATCCATCTATTACTAGTAGCCAAATCACTCTGCATTTGTGTGGAAGCAATGAGTATTGAGGGGCTCTCTGCAGGAGTTTTGAGAAAAGCTGTAAATTGTGCTCTCCGCTGAACAGAAATGTGAGATACCATTATCACAGTATTTAGTACATCGTCTATGGCATACGCAGGTGGTATGGACACCACAGAATTTCCCTGACAGATTTTGTGTCTCCCCAGGATTAGGAGGCTTGTGCAGAACAGAGGGAATGGAGAATAAGAGAAAGGCAGAATCTGTCACATATAACACCAAACAAGTAATTCATCCACTTTTTGTGTTAAATCTGCCACTTAAAGTCTCTCTCAAAATCAGAGACACCTGACATCTTACTCTTCTTATATTTGCAGAGATATACTGGTGACAATAGAGTATTTTTGTTGTGCAAATGCACCAAACCTGAGTGGAGTCCCACAGATTACAGGCAGGTATACAAGCACATGCACATATGCACAGAGAAGAAAATCCATCGGGGGGCATTTCTTTGAGAGAGGGATCCAGCTCACTCTTTTAGGAGAGGCATTGGGATGTTTTCACATGTAACTCACTCAAAGTAAAAAGTTAGTTAATTTTTTCACATTAAAAAACAAAAAAATAATTTATAGCTGGTTCCAAATAAAAAGGGGAAAAAACCCCTCAAAACCAACATAATTTTCAGCTTTTCTTGAACATTTGAGTACCTGAGGAATTTTGCCAAGAATTTATAGTTCAGATAACGGATTCCAAGGCTCCATTATCAGCGTGGAGGAATTAATACCCTCCGTTCATGTTTTTGCCAAGGCCAGATGTAGAAAATGCTCAAACCAGACCTGTTTCAGTTCTACAGCACATACACTTCTGCTTGCCAGCTCCCTAGCTTTTAAAATTAGTTAGGGGATTTCTGATACTTTTTTTTTTTCTTTTCTATTTTGTTTTCTTTTTCAAGGCAGTTACAGGACAACAGTAGCAAGAGTATGTGGTTAGCTCATAGGGATGTGAGAGGGAAAGCAGAAGCATTTTAAAACTGCAGCAGCAGTTGCTCAGAGGAAGATTTGGCTCTCATATTGAACTCTAGTTAATGTGAGGGTGCTACGTCTGTGCTGAGGGCATCAGCGAGGGAATGTGAAGTTATTCTGCTGATCCAAGTGGGTTTGCTCAATTCTCTTTCAAGGCATCACCTGATGTGGCTCAGCACAGCACCCAAGGCTGTCCATATTTTGAAGGACAGAGAAGGAGAGGTTTTTTGAAAGAAATGCTCTGTGAAAGAGACAGCAAGATTGATGACAAATGGTGTCATTCAGATGCTTTAGGGAAACTGTTGCTTTTGGAAATACAACAGGAGTGCTCATTTCAGTGTCCTCCTGTCTTCATTCCTGTCTCCTCAGGAATGCAAGCTTGAATTTAAAAGTTGCCCTGTTATAATACCCCCCAGGCCCTTGCATCAGTCAAGTGGATAATCACCCCATTAGCACCTTGGACTGCTGCTCAAATCTCCACTGGCCCTCCATGCTCCAAGTGAGGAAACCTCCCTGGGGAGTAGATTTGAACAAACTCTGTGCCACATTATATAACAACCAGGACGTGTTGGGTCCTGCCCCTAAGATTTTCTGCAAAATGTGCACTGTCTATAAGATTTGATCTACAAAGAAAGATTTTTATGCAGCTACTTTTTAGTTATATGTAAATATTTTTGTGTCTGTTACACAGATCTCCTGGCTTAAAATTGCCATAAAATCTGGTTAAGGATGCACTGAAATACACAACATCAAGGAAAAATATTAACAAATGAGTTACATGTTATCTATACTACATTAGCACGACACATTACAACATCAGTATTTCTGCTACAGAAATGATGAGTAAAAACATCTTCAGAAAAAAAAAGAACAACTTTCACAGGACTATTTTTTTTCATTTTTGGAAAATTGCTGTTTTAATTTGCTACATAATGTCTGCTGGAAATACTCTGCTCTCTTTCACTTTTGTTTATACTCATATTACTCTCAGAATTTTCACAATGGTGCTGTGGCTACCCTGTCCTATAAGAGGGACCTTTTGCTCTTTTAAATTTAAAACACATGCCCTCCTCCAAAAAAACCTTTCTCATTTTTTTTGCATTGTAAGCAACAATAAATATAATGAAAGAACTGAATGATTCACAGGTTATACAAAACTCTTATACAGAAATTTTCTTCATATCTCATGAAAGAAACATATTCAACTGAAAAATCTGCTAACCGTGAAACACTGAAAGAAAACTAGGGAGCATCAGTACAGCAGTATAATAAAGGCAAGGAAGACATATTTTTGCTCAACAGATTTCAAATTTGAATTTGACATTTGAAGTCCAGAAATTTAGATCTAAAGAATGGCTCTAGGTACCAAGCACAAACCAATTTTCATTATTTAATATTTATTCTTCAAATTAGGATGTCTTTTTAATTTTTTTTTTAAAATTTATTTGAGAAAGTGAAACCCACTGTCTCGTCAGTGTCTCCCCAAAATGGTTAATTTAGAAATCTCCAAGGGATAGTTTAATTGCCATTGTAGGCTAATGAGTTTGAGGTTGGGTGGGTGATATTATTGCAGCTATTTAATAGGCTGTATAAACACCTGGCTAGATTTTATTTCTCGAAACACAAAGATTTCAGCAGTCAGCCTCTTCCCCTGACTAATCAAAAGAGTTTAGAGCACCCCACCTCCCTGCACATGCCCTTGATAGTGACTGTTTTTAGGGCCCTGATGTTTATTTGGCTCTTTACGCCATTCAGTACACCACATGCTCTATTGTATTGTGTAATTTTTGAAAGACTAAATGTCATGCAGTAGTACTCAAAAGCCATAAAATGTCTCATATTTATGTAGTCATTTTTATCAAGCGAGTTATAATCTCACCAGAGGATGTAATCAGATCTGTCTAAGGAGACTGATGTTCATAAAACAATGTTGGCTAACATTATTTCTTTTCCAGGCTTTTACTTCTTCTTTGATTATACCTTGTGTCAGTTTTATTCCTGGTTCTGCAATTGGAAACCCACAATAACAGTGCTATAATGTTTCACAAATCTACTCATGGCCAGCTCTCCTGTCGATTCAAACTGTGAGCATTTAGCTTTTTAATATTCTGTTCTTTCCCAAGAACCCAGAAGTTATTCAAGTAATTTAGGAATTATCTCAAAAAATGCGTGTAGAACCAAAGCAGGACACTATGTGCTGGCATACAGAGATGAGTTATGGCAACAAAACAGCTTACCACCCACCCCTTGACAATCTGCCTGTGCACTGTGACTGTGATGGGGCTATCCTGAGGTTAGAGTTACACCACATGAGTAGGATGAGTTCTCAGCTCCAGCATTCCAAGGTGGTTATAGAGCTTTGTCTGAGGAATGGAAACTTCTTTACGGTGTTGCCATGGCATTGTGTTGAATCTGCAACAAGGAGTCACTTATAAAAATGGGGCACAGGCTCCTAAGTCCTTTAGGTTCATTGAAATTGCATCCACCACCTCATTCAGTGATCCAAACTCACACAGACACATGTGCAAATCCTTTTTTTTTTCCATCGACAGTCAGTCAGGCTGCATAGCAGGAAGCTCTGATTGTTCTGCTACTGAGCAGGTGTGTCCGTGAGCCAGCAGAGCACACCCTACACTGGCTGTACAGCCAGATGCCTTCCAGGGCTCTTCTACATATGCACGGTGTTTATCAGAACAGTGAAAATCAGAGGTACCTTTTTGAAATTCTGTTTCCCTTCTTTCCCGGCTATTTGTGCAAACAGCATTTTGAAAAACACATAGAATCTACTTTTTCCTGGCAAAAGCATTGGGGTTTTTTGTGGTTTTTATATTCTTTTGGTTCAGGAATGCTTTTGCACTTAACACCTCCGTGAACTTTTTTTGTGACACAGTATCTCATCTGGTAGGTCCATTCTGAGATGGCTGGCTGGGGTGCCAAATACAAGCTCCAAACCCTCTCTTCCCCAGGTGCTAAATTACCTTTCCTGATAGTCTGAGCAAGATCTGGGGAGGTGTTTGGTTTAGGCTTGAACAGTACACTCAGACCCCAACCATTCCCTCTTCCGGATACCCAATAGCCCTGTGAATATTCCAAACTGATAATGTCAGTCCTGAACGAGAGGTGGTCTGAGAAAGCACTTTTCCCTGCATTTTTCTTGAGCAGAGATCAAATGCGGATGTTGTGGGGAAAAGAATAAAGAGCAGAGGTGTGTGTGGAAAGTCAGGGTTGTGGATGTGCTCAGGCCACAGCTACCCGTAGTGTGTCGCCTGCTTATAGTGGGATATACACATCTTCAAGCATTCACTTGAGCCCAGCCTGTGCTCTGGCACTTCATATACAACTTGTTATGGCTTCCAAAGGGCACCTCACAGCCTGAATTGCAGCCCAGAGACCATCCAGGAATGCCTCCAGCAGAGCATAAACTTAGCCAGGACAGCTTTAGCTGGCAGCCTCCTGGTGAGGGGGCCCAGCTTCCTGCCCTTGTACCACCCCAGCTCTCTGCCTCAGTCCATGCAATCAGCAGTGCTGGCCTTCTCCTCCCACAAGAACCTCAGGCCAAATCTTGTGCCAGGTACCCTGGGCAGGGAATCATCCAGACATTACCAGAACTGAGTGCTATGAGTTGTTCCCATCATCTTGGTGGGAAGAGATGAGATAATTGACCCTCAAATAGCAGCTCATCACCAACTACCTGGGCATCTGCCTGGATTCTCCTTGCAGAAGGATTTGCCTCGCAAAAAGAGGATACTGTTTTGCTTTTATTCTTGGTGTTTTGTGCTCTGATTTTCTTTTGCTAGTGTTTCATGGTCTGATACAGACGTATTTCTCCGGAAAAGCTCCTGTGCACAAGGATTTCTGTTTTCATTTATGACCTTAAGGGAAAACATCTGTTGCTGTCTTGCCATTTGTCTTCAGCTTTCCTCGTAACTGTTGTTCTACTTGTGGTATCATCGTTCTTTCTGTATCCCCACTATCTTTCTGCACTGTATCTCCCTGTCTCTGTGATAGTCACATGCTGGTGTCAGTGTTTTCTGGGACAAAGTCAAATTCTTTATTTTTAGGAAGTGTTTAAGTTAATCTCTTGTCTGTTACTGCTCTTTGGGGTTTTAATGTTCTATTACCTTGTACCAGATTAAATTTTCACATCTGAAATAGTCCCAGGGAGATAATGTACCTCAAAATTTTAGTTTTCTTATTTTTCTCCACAATGGAGAATTGCTGGACTTCCTCTGGCTTATTTGCTAAGCTTTTTTAGCTGTATTATTGGCGCCTTGGTGATGTTTGTTAGCAGTTGTTGTACAACAATATTGCAAGCAAAACAGAGGCCCAGATTTATCTGATTTATTCTGTCTCTCTAAGTGCCTTGTCATTGTTTTATAAAGTCAGTGGGGAGAAAAAGAGCACAACTGAGATCTTAAGTGAGTGAATTTGCCCTCACTTCTCTTTTGAATAAACCACTCACCAAATTACATAGTGAGACTTGCAGTGCAGCCATGCTCCTCACTGAGGAAATTCAGGAAAAGAGTGGAGTTAGAGGAGTGTCAGACAAACCACAAAGGGAAGATATAACTGCTTACCAAGGGTGCCACTGAGGGGCTCATCAGCACAAGACCCCTAGAGAATCTCTCTGTGTTTTATTCCAGTAAAGGATGAGCAGGGAAACTCAAAGACAGGAAGCCTAAGATCAGCAGCATCACCACCTTGAGTCAGTTCCATTTAGGTGACTTTACTTGAAATTAAATGATGAATTCAAAGCAATTCCCTGACATCTTGGGTGTCACCACTGAGATGTGCACAAGTCATGTACACTGAGATATTGTCTGGGCTTTCAGTGAATGATACAGATACTGATTTATTTTCCAAGCATGTTATGAAGGGCTTAATATAATTAAACTACAATTGTCAGTGCATGAAAAATCAGATTCTCTTGAAAGAATATTGTTATATTCTCTGAAGAGTAATGTGGGCAGGCATGGTGCTTCTCTATTCCAGATAGCAAAGCATAGAAAATTAGTTTCAAGAAGTTCAGAGCAATTTTCAGATGCACAGGCCTTAGCTGAGTATAAACAAAAAGACAGGTTGCTTGGAATAGACAGTATTGATGTCACAGATCTTTGAGACATCAAGAGCAATGAAAAGACCTTCCAAGACAGCTCATCTGCAAGTCTCTGCACATTCCACATTCCTTTCAGCTATCTACCATTCTCCCAAGCTAAAAAGGACACTTGTCCTTTTCTGATTACAATATCCTCATAAAAGTCAAAATTTATGCACCATGCTGTGCCTGTTCTACATGGGGAATTTTAAAATGTCATGCTGCAGTGGCCTTTCCCTTCTGGATGAGCTGTAGGCTAAGATTTGGATTTTGTTCTTTGAAAATGAGCAGAGGCTTTACATGGGGTTTGATCTCTTCCATGCTCCAGTCTCAGGGGCTCTTTTCCTGTGAAATCAAATGCTTTGCCAGGCTGGTCTTCATGTTATTTCCATCACTAGATGCTGCTTGTGCTCTGCAGGCTCCCTCTAGTTTTTAATTTCACCCCGGATTTAACAAAAAACAAAAAACAAACAAACAAAAAAAAAGCAAGATTATATTCTAGTGGAAATCTAGAAATTCTCATGCCAATCCCTTTCTTCCTAGAGTTATGAGGAGAAAATGACAGATGCTCTTGCTGAGACACAAGCCAGTCTCTGATCTTAGCATATGAAATGTTTTCCTGGGGATGTCCCACAGCCTTTATGCAAGGCTTTCAAATTTCAAGCCTAAATTGTGAATAAAAATACTTCTCTAGATTTTCTAGATGGAAAAAACCCTCTTACTGTAAGTCTCTGGTGACCAATCTTTTCTCTCTCATAGTTCAGCAAAATTCCACCTGAGTGGTTCAGAAAAAAAAAGAATAACAAAAAACAAAAAACAAAAAACAACCCAAAAATAAACCAACAAACCAATTTTATCAAAACAAACTTATGAAACTCTTTTAAAAATCTTTAAAGGGGAGAGACACCTGCATCCACTCAAAGAGCTCCAACTGAGTTAAAGACACAGATTGTGTGTTGTAGAAGCTCAAGCCAAGCAGTGAATGATGGAAAAACCCAAATTTAATTTCTTGGCTTCTGCAGTCTTATCAGAGTGCTCTGCCCAGCAGAAATGAGCCCTGTGAAAAATGTAAATCCCCGAGTTCAACTGTGCAGTGTAAAACAATATCTAAAAGAAGTTAATTCCATCACTTGTTCCTTAAATAGTTTTCAGTGCGAGAGATGGTTTTATAATCATGTGTCTATGATCAGAGACTTTTGGATAGACACCAAATCAAAACATCAGCAAAGAGAATGGGGTGATGTGGAAAACTGATTTATTCATTCAGAGTCAATAAAGTAAGCATGCAGTAGCTGGATTGTAAATAGCCCTGTGGAGAAGATTTATAAGTCTTAACATGGGGAGACAGGTTTATCCCAGTTAAAAGCACATTTTGACTGGAAGAACCCGTCACNTATGCAGTAGCTGGATTGTAAATAGCCCTGTGCAGAAGATTTATAAGTGGGAGACAGGTTTATCCCAGTTAAAAGCACATTTTGACTGGAAGAACCCGTCACCATGTTTATAAAATGGGGCCTTGCATGCAAGATGTAACCTTAGGCCTGAGTCAGTTTGAAATGGGCCAACAATGGCATCTGTAACCATGTTTTTAATCTCTGAAGTGGAAAGCAAAAATTTGACCTGAAAATACAAAGAAGATAAAAATTCTAAGCTAAATAATTCTAGGCCTCAGCAGGAATATGTACAGTGCTTAAAACTTCCATTTGCTCCAGATTGCAGTGTTTATAAATCAAAATTATATGTCCAGTGGGGAAAAGGGAAGTAAAACTGTTTCCAAATGAAAAAAGGACAACTGATTCATTTCTGTTAAAATCATAATTGAAAATACAGAATGCAGAAATGCTCTTGGTTTACTATTGTTTTTATTTGTAACATTTGCTTTGTTGCAGTTCATATGATCAAGAGACTGAAAAAGAAACCATTTGAAGAAACCATTTATAACTATAAATCTTTCAACTATTTGAAAAATAATACACATTGCAGGCTTTCTGCACCCTATAAAACAGAGCTCCATCTTTACCAGGGATAAATGCACTTCCTTCGATTTCCTGATAGAACAGGCCTTTCCAGTATTCCATTTATTAAACAAAAAATATCTTTATTGACTGTAGTGTATAAACAACTCAGAAGAAACCCTAGTGAAATCTAATGAGGTATTTCCCTTTGCAGCATGACAAGGTTCAAATACGCGCATATGTGCAGTAAGGAAAATAAAATTAACTCTGACAATCAGATACCCCAGCGAGCTTCTATCTTTGCAACAAATGTACTCTAAATTCCAATGTGCTTTGACAATCACCATTTGTTTGAATGCATCCTCTCCAGACGCTCATTCTTGAGAGCCAAATTCCCGTCTTGTGGAAGTCAGAGGGAGGCTTGCCATAGGTATCAGTGTTGGAAAGATTTGATCCTTGCTATGTTTAAAAGCAATCAGATGGATGCAAAATGAAAGGAAATGAATGCGTTTACCCCTTGAAGTTCCAAGGACATTGAAAAAGCATATGTCTGGTATTTTTATTTTGGAGCTCTCACATGCTGACAGAATAACAACAGCCCTTCAGGAGTTAGCAAGATGCCTCTTCAAGGCCCTCACTGGCCATTTAGGGGTGTAGACAATTATCTCCCAGTGCAATAAGTCAGATTCGTCTCCCTAGGTATGACATGCCCTTCCGATAGTAAAATATTGCTCCCAGGAGTTCATTTGTGCTAGAGACTCTCCTAGGGTTTTGGCTAGACATAGAGCGCAGGTTCTTGGATTTAAAGAATCCAAGAACATAGCCCATTGCACCAAGAGGTGGATAAGGCTCCCTTATGGACAGGGAAAACTTAGAAGCAAAAGAGAAACAGAACTGTTGTGGGCATCTCTGGACAAAAGGGAGACAAGACTAACAGAGGGGTTCTAGGGTGCATGTAAAATGAATCCTTTTGAAATTCAGTCACTCATGTGTCTCTCATTATCAATAATTAGAAGTTGTTAATGAGGGTAACAAAGAGATAAGGCAACAAAAAGAAATATAAGGGCAATTATATTATCATAAGTTATTAAAAAAACCCATTTTAACATATGTTGAAATTAAGTAGAGTTTCAGATGTTAACTTTATTTAAACATTTAAGTAGATATCACTGGTCTTCGGAGATGGCTGTGTACATCAGCAGGCTTAGGTCATGAAGTAAAGATGAAGACAGAGACAAAGCAACCAGATTAATGCCACAGAGCCAGTCATCCTATAACTCCGGGAAGTCATATCAGTGAAGGGAAAAAAATCTCCAATATACCCTCAAGTCCCAGTGACTTTGACTTGCAGAATCAGCTACTTACTTCCTCCATGTGACATCCATGACTGGTCAAAGCTCAGCACTACAGAAAAAATCATGGGCATTTCCAGTCAATTCGGGGAACAAACAAAACAGAAAAGAATTGTGATGAAACTGGGAACACCCTTCAGGCAATCCTACCAATTAGACCAAAAAAAAAAAAAAAAAAAAAAAAAAAAAAAAGAAAAAAAACCCTCACTCTACATAGATCACATAACCCTGGAGAAAAGCCAGTTTCTAGCAAGAGAACTTGGGTATCTGTGTAGAGGTGAAAAATAGAGAAAAATCAGTTCCTGCCTTTTAATACAGAAAAAGGTTTGAGCAGCCCTTGAAATGCAGTGGTGAATCCTATTTAATGGTTTTCATTCAGAGATGGTCCCTGTGTCTACTGTTGCTCTACTATTGCTGAGGTGTTGAGAAAACACAAAAAAGTGTGACAACAAAGGAGTCTCCCATTCTCAGATGTCATGTTAGTACCTCCAAGCAGCCTCTTCAGTTAAAGCCTTATGTATTTTTATTTCTGTTCCAGCTGTTCCTCAGAATGATTGGTAGTAAGGTGTGACTCCAAGAAGGCTCACATTGCTCCTCCAGCTGGTGGGTTTATTATCTAGCTTTTAATATGGGCAAAGAGAAGATCTTTTGAAAGAGAAGGCCTTTTGTGGCACAGCTCCAGCATGCTGATTCCACCCAGCAGAGTGCTATGCACTGCACTGTTGGTCCCCTGCACTTATCTCTGACTGTGTAATTGTAAAGCTGTGTAATTACTACATGCCTGACACCACTTCCCATTTCCTAGAACTGCTCCAGTTTAGAGTAAATTTCTTTTCACAAAACTAGGAATACACCAAGTTGTTACCACCCATCAAAACTTTGGGTGGGTGAGTTCTGGTTACTCAGACTGGCTTTTGCTATGCAACTCACTGAGGGACATTAATAAGTGTGCTGTGGATCAGGATGCACTTCAAAGGTGTGACAGTAGAGATGGTTTCTCAGAGAGATAAACGGATTTTTTTTCACATAGTCAAAGCAGAGATGAGGAACTGGGTGACAGAAAGATTGCGTGACTTACCCAGGGTCATACAGGAAGATTGTGTCAGTGCTGGAAACTGAATGCGAAATTTCCAGCTCCCAGCTAGCTCATTAATTATTTTATCATCTTCTGCCACAATAGAAAGATTACTGAGAGTGCAGTAATTCCTCACATAACTGCTGGGAATGCTGAATGATTCCAAGTGTACATAAATACGTAGGGAAAGAGTATATTTGAAAAAGACGTGATAAACATTGCACCCTAATCTGTATTTCCTCATCTATGTGTTCAAGTGGCCTAGTTATAACAGTATTAACATTGCACATGAAAACCCATGGGTGGGAATCCAAAAGCTCTGGAACAGTGCCTTCAATATGCTTCTATTGTCCTCTGTAGATGGCAGTTTCTGTACTCATAAAATTGTGGCTTGTTTTCTATTTATGTGTAACAACATCCTCACCCCCTGAAAATATTCTCTTATTTCTCATATTCTATTAAGCAGGCCACTCAAAAAACTGAGAGCTTGTGGCACTCATCAACTTTGAAGGTGAAGCAGTTAATGCAGACTTCTACTTTAGCCAGCCTTCATATTACTTGTTACTTTGCATTCACCTCTTGATGTTGCCACCTTTGTATTTGTTTTGCTTTTACATCATTGCCTATGCTTTTTTAATGGTGAATCCATTCCAAATGTAGTTGGTGAGGCTGTGTTTAACACTTGCCAGTGGTCTCAACAGATTTGAAGCAGATTTGAGGTGTCACAAGTGCAGAAAGGATGAGAAGGCTATCTAGTCTGACTTTCTATGCAGCCCCTACTATAGAATTTCACTAACCAGTTCCATGACACCCAGAGTTCTTAACTTAATCTTGGAGATGTTAGGTAAACCAAACAAATAGAGGGAGCCTTCTAGTCAGTTCTCCTACCCAGCCATGTTGTCCCTTGCTTTACCTTTTATAAATGTCTTTGCAGTGAAACTGCAATAAACAATGCACAAAGGCAGAAGAAGATCAGCTGGAAAAGGGTCACTAGTAGTTGGACTGTGATATATGATATTCCTGAAAAAAAGTCAAAGCAATCTGGGAAAAAAAATGGTATGATGAATTACAGGAAATAGTAAATTACAGAAAAGTGTATTCTCTGCTACTTTTTCATAAATCCCTTGAAACTATTGTCATGAGATGATGATTAGAAATTTCAGTAACACAGTGGTAGCAGCAGCCTGACTCAGAGACTGTATTTTTGGTTTTGTCTGCAAAACTTCCATTGTTTAATGTGTGAAAAGCACAAGAAAACGTGTATATGTGAATTAATATTAATCCATGCAGACAACAAATAATTTAAACATTGTAATTTATATTCAGGTAAATTGTTTGTGACTTCTAAGCCAGATTTACTGAGCTGCACTCATACAGAGATCAAATTTGGCCTCCTATTTTCATTATAAACCACCATTCCAGGTAACTGAATAAAATTATGTAAATAATTTGCACTCTTATAATTTCCCTTCAATCTGCCAATGTTTTCTTGAGCACAGTTTTGTTATAGAAGCACCCTTAGCACCTTGGCCATCTAAGTATAGCCACCAACCAAGATTTCTCCAGTGCTGTCAATCCAGTCTCTCACAATTTACTATGCTTTTATCTACTGTTGTGCTCTTTTGTAAATAGACAGAGGTTTACAGTTCAGTATTTATCTACTCGATCTCCCATGCAGCAATGAACTCAAGTACATAGTCCTAAACATGCATTTCTGCTGGGGTCTGAAGTGCAAGCTGCAGAGCTTTATCTATTTACAGGGCACAGATCTCCTATCAGAGAGGCCTTCTGCATGAGAGTTGATTCCTCAGTTTCCCTCTGTTTATTTTCACCCATCAGGACCTTATAGAGTGCCTCCTAAACTGGACTGAAAGACACCTGTTGATTAATTGGGTTTTCTGTCATGCCCCAGGAAAATGAGAAAGGCATATTGAATTTTCTGTTTGCTGTTAAGACACATTCTGAAATTCTGTGGTTTTGGCTGACACTGTAGCCTTGGCAGGGGCTTCAATCTGCAAAATTAAACCTTAAATGTGCCACTTCCCCAACTCACTGCTGTTCATTGCTCATACCAGGAGTGCTGTGGTTCTCCAACACAGCAGCCATCAGCCACCTCAGGCAGATTTTCAGCTGCTGTCGTGACTCCTCCGGACCCAGCCCGCTGCGTGTCTGCCTTACCACCTCCAACACCAGTTACATGGTATTCAAGATGATGGCAGCAAGTGTGTGGTCTGTCACAGCAAAAAATAATTTTAACATGTCTCCTTTCGTAAGGGAAGAGATCGCTGGTCTTTCTCATGACAAAATTCCAACTAGCTCCCAGCTTCTCCTGAAACATTTCCCTTCACTGACTCTGGGATTAATTGATGGAGCACACAATGTCCACAACAGCATTTCCAAATTTAAGTGCAAATGGGAGAGGTTGATGGGAATTATGTCCTTAACTTCCCCCCTCCAGTGAGACATGACCATACAATTTGCATTCCTACAGCGATCTCACCTCAATTTCATGTGGGTCAGTTGTAGGCAACAAAACCTCAAATCAAGCACTTCACTCAAGCCTATGCTTTATTTATAATTATATGTTCTGATTGCAGTCCCTGCCACAGTCTGAGAGTCTCATATCACCTGACATTTTAATTGTGCTCATGAGTTTGGTCTTAATTTCAAATTGGCAACCAGAGAAATTAAAAGTATGATTTTTACAAAGGCTTCAGCTGGTTCCCTTTAAAAATGAGGCGACTTGCAATGCGTGTCTAATAAGGATTATGGTGGGTTGCTATGGGCACTAAAATTTGGAGATGCTGGCCTAAACAACATGGATAAGGAGAAGTATTTTTTACATGAGCTGCTAAATAAAACTCTTTAGTTTCAATAAATAAACACAGCTATTTAGGAAGTGGTGACAATGTGCAATCTGCAAAAATGGGAAGGCTTGGAGGTGCTGTGGTAATAATGGAGTTACTTGAAGCACATTGAAGATACAAATATCTCTGTGGTTTTTTATTTGCTTCCACTCTTTGAGTCATTCTGAGAATCTTCACAAAGCTGTGCACATTCCAGTTATGGCCAAAGCATGATGCACTCCTCACTGCATACAAAAAGCTTTACTCCAGAAGGCTAAAGCGTGGGCTGAGAAGTCTTTTCCAGGCACTGGAAAATGCAGATTCAAAGCACAATGGAATGGAGAACTTTGTTTCCTGTGTATAAAAGAAGAAGAAAGGCAAACATTCTTGGCACAAAGAGACAATTAAAAAAATAGGGAAGTGGCTACTCTCAAGACTGAAGCATTTCTGTCATAACATGTGCTGCTTAAGTCACCAAAATGTGGTGGTGGTGATAGTGTGGCTTTGTCCTAGCTGGGGAGAGACTGTTTGAGAGTGGTATTTTAAGTATCTATTACAAAATCATAAGCACAGCCAAATCCCTCCAAGGTTTAGGGAAATTAGTTAATGAAACAACAGTTCAAAATAATTTTGCATCCCCCAATTTTGACAATCAAGGAATGGATCCAATTAAATTAATACCCAGAAGTCCTCAAGAACAAGGTGGCATTGGAAAGGAGTTAATTCTGCCCTAGAATATTCAAAGACAGGAGAAAAGCAGATCCAAATATCTTCAAATACATCAAACCACTAAAGCAATAAACATGCTTTAGTTTATATTGTTTAAATAAAGACAATATTTTTTTTTCCTCTGGATGCACTGTGAAGCAGCTGTCTAGTTAATTATCAGTGTTGTTAGATTGTAGATGCAGATCTGCACAAAATCAGCTGCCAAACATTTCCTAATGCCTCAGTTTACTCAAGGCCACAAAAAGGCCCCCAAACATCCCATAAATACATCCAAGAATCATGAATAAAATAATCAGCACAAGCAAAGATGCTCATGATCATTACTGAAAGACAGCATTTTCGTTACGATTTACTGAGGTCCTCAGGACCCTTCAAGTTTAGCCAGAGTTTGCATTAGAGCTCTGACCATGCCTGCTCCTGCTCCTGCTCCTGCTCCTGCTCCTGTCAGTTATTCAGGCTTTCTCTAGCTCTCCTAAGAGAGGCAGCTAAACTCTTCCAACAAAGTCTGACCCTCCTGTCACTTTTCTCTGAGCCATCCATCTTCCAGCAAGCTCCATGCTGAGAGATCCCTGAGGTTGTCCATAGGCCCAGAAAGAGCCCAAGGCTGCCATGCAGACACAGGAATCTATCTGTCTGGGGAAGGTAATGTGGTATTATCATAGGATGAGTGTCTCCCAGGTCATTTTAAAAAAAACAACCTGGGAAGTGCCTTTGGGTCTAAGAGGACCTGCACTCTTGTGTAGGCAGGTTAATGCCCAAATTTTCAGAGGAGCACAATTCCTTAAGCCTTACTGGTAGCAGTTCTAAGTGCCACACAATACTTCAGTGGAAACCCATGAAACCTTTGCAGGTAACAAAACCCAAGCCTAATTCTCAATGCTTGCTGGAGCAGGCCCAAAAGCTGAAATAAAGACCTGACCCCTGTGACACACACATGCGACCCATTCCTCTGACAGCTTGTGGAGGAAAAGCTGGAGGTATCGAGCATGTCAACACTTACCTAGGTTTGGAGGGCAGGGTGCTTTTCCATAATCAGAGGGAAGTGTTGGAATGTGTTGTTGCTATGTTTTTTAAGTCCTTTTGAAACTGTGGCCCATAGGAAATGAGGAAATACAGAGGATGAGGTTACATTGTTATTATTATTTCACATTTTTTGAACACAAGATTATATGGCTGGATTCATATTATATTAGCTTTCTAAATCTTTAAAAACACAGGACCTACAGTGCACAGTCAAGGCTTTATTCATTAAATTAATGTATTTCTATTTTTAAAAAATCCTGCCTATCTAGCAAGCATTCCTTTTTTGCTCTCTCTTTCTCTCTCCTACCCCTTGGAATATTCTTGTCTAAAAACACACATGTGTAAAAGGTTATAAATAAAAAAAATTAAACCTTTGAGTAATAAATCAGTTTTCCATGCTTTCCTTAATTTTCGACTAGACGTTGACAGCCACTCTCTGACCAAGTTTCCCAAGACCCTCCCATAGTGAGCAGCCATTGCCTTAAAAACAAGTGGGAACAGTCCCTTCAGACATCCAAGTGTCTATCCTGTTTTACAGATATGTACTTTCCACACAGGAATGTGTTTCCAGGCGCTTCAAGTAAAAGAGGTAAGAAAGGCAGTCTCCATGTTTCCCCTGAGACCGTGAGCCTGAGCCTACATCCATGCACATTAACTTACATGAATATCAGGTTTGTTGACTACAGTGGAATTGTTCCTGAGTTATGTGCCACTCTCAGAAGATCAGAGAAAGGCTCATTAGGCTTGCTGTTCCCTAAATCCCTGCACAAGAAAGATTATGATATTGCAACCACAAGAAACAATCTGTTTGCCGCAATGACACTGCACTGTCTCTCTCCTTCTGGTGGTTTTTTTTTTTGTTTTTTTTTTGTTTTTTTAATGCAGCTGTTAAACCTTTCTATACTGATTTCTAAAATAATATCTTCATATATGCATTTATGTTTTCAAAGAAGTCTTGTGTGTGTTTTGCAGTGTATACACTGCACATAGCACAAAAGAGAAAAGAAGAAAAGAATCATCTCACTAATGCTAATTAGCCAATCTGGCACTACTCCTCTTCAGTGGAAGACCAGAGTTGGTTGACTGATCTAAACCATTTCAATGCTGTTGCTGTGTCTCCAGGTAGCTGCAGGGATAAATGGAAATGACAAAATACATCAGGTCTTTCTTCCGACAGCAGGTCTAGGAGTTGTTGGAGATCATCACTCATCTGCCCTCTGATGTACAGTCTTATATGGCAAGAAGCCTTCCCCCCTTGGATATCCCTTGTTCTTATTTTCTGACGATTGTCTTATCCTCCTGAAAGCTGCATTTGTCCTAATTTTACTCCTTTTTGCCCCTTCTCCACTTGCCAGGATTCTCTTTGCATCACTAGCAAATTTAAATTTTCTGACAGCTTGCCATCTATCCCAGTAGAAACACTTCTTTTAAAATCATCTTTTTCTTCACCAAGTTTCACAGATGAGTGAGACAGTACAAACTAGTTGACTTCTAACTGCCATCACAGTATTTTCTCAACAATCCTTAGGCAGCCACTTTCTAAAAAACACAGTAAATACAAAAGAAATTTTCAAGAGTATTTCTAGATTTCAAATAACTTTCCAGTACTGCATGTTGTGTCCAAAACACCACAGTAAGATACACTCCATGTTGCCAGAACATGAACTACATGCACAAGTCAGTGCTCCTGTCTAGCAGAATTTCCTCCATAATGCATAGGAAATTTCCCAGCTTCCAGAGGAACCACTTCTCCACTCTGATGCTCCTTGAATAGCCTTAAATAAACTCCTCGACTCATCACTGTGAGCTGAGTGAAGAGGACAGCCCGAGCAGCCCTGGAGTGCAATGCTCTGCCAAACACCCTTTACTCTGTGTCACAATGGCCTCTAGTGGATTAGCAGCAATTGACAGACAGCTGAATCATCCTCCCCCACCTAAATTTCCTTTATGGTTTTCTTTGGGGTAAAGGGATGACTCTATGCCAACATGGGCACCTGCTGCATTTAAAGTCAGCAGCAGGGTAACAACAGAAAGAAGACTACTGTCTTCTCCCAGATGCTTTATCAATATCCCCTCCTGCTTTATCAATAGAGGATAACCGGCTTCTCAATGAAAAACAAACAAACAAAAAAAGAACTAACTCATTTCCAACCAGCTTATTTGGCCTTGACCTCCCGCTGTTTTTAATGTCACCTGATGCAACTTAATTGGTATTGCTTCTTTGGGTTTCTTAAGAGCAATGAGTACAAATTGAAGGGATGAGGAAAAATTGAAAGGAGAATGTGTTTTGAAGTCAGCAAAGTATTTCACAATACTGGCTTTTGTGCAATTTATGCTTCCTGCTTCATAGAACACATTGCCTTATCACTGAAGATTTTGGGCTGCTGTTTGTCTGGTAATGGCAGGGCAGGGAAAGCATTACCAGACAGAGTCATCCTGAACTACCTGTTAATCTTCCTTTCAGGAGTCAGTATGGACTCATTTTTTAATAGTGGTTCATCCCTCAGAGGCACATTTGGGCTTAAATGCAAGGACCAGTAGCTCATCCAGGGTACAACCAGCACCATCCCCACCTCCAGAGAGCTGTCACAAGAGTAGCTGAGACTGTGCATAAACAATCTTGAGGAACTTTCTAATATGGGTTTGGGAAAATAATGGCAACTTTTTAGAAAGAAAAGTCAAATGAGCAAGCTCTTCTTTTTCAGGGTCCAACCCGGATCAGTTACTGCAGGGAAGACGGTTATTCCCCTCTGAAAATGCAATACAGCATTCCAGTGTACCTTGTACACTTAGACAGAAACAGAGATGAGAGACCCTGCTTTTGATATAAAATAAGAATGTTTTAGCTTCACCGAGGTCCTTGAAGGTATTAATCAGTCTTGCAAGATAACAATGTGACTGAAAGAAAGGAGAGCTAAGCTGCTGCTTTTGCAGTGCTATCTCCTTTCTCTGGCTGCGGAATCTCTCAGCTCGTTAAAGGTTTAAGGTAGAAGTTAAGGTGAAGTGTTGTCCTCTGAGGAGTTGTGCATGGCCATTCCTACAGCACTTCCCACAAAGATCAACACCAGGGATTTCTTATTGGCAAATCGACCATGAAACTGGAAGAGGGAGTAACTGCCTTCTTTAGGAAGTCCTGGAGCTTGGCGCAGTCTAAACCCTGTGGGCACACTCAGGTAGAGCTCAGTCTTATGCAAAGCCCTGCACATTGTTCAGATCTGGGGAATCACCTACAGGAAAAAGGCAAGCCCTTAAGGAAAAACTGCTTTTATCTGGGCTTCAGGAGTGTGGAAAGGCTAGCAGTTCACCAATAACAATCCTGTACCACAGTGGTGGTGATGAACACAGGGAAGGCAAGAAGATTCCACTGCCTCTTTGCCTTGGTAGTTTCTCTGGCTTATAAAAGGTGATTTTCATTCTCACGCAACATGCTTAGATGTAGGAACCAGTATAAACACTTGTAGGTTGTGTCTGACATAACAAACCTCTTATAACAGGTATACTGGCAGGCAACATTTTCACAGACCTAGGTCTTGGGACAACTTGCTCTAGAACAGATGTTCTTTCATTGCAGATATCTTGGGAATCCCTAGGAGCACATGAAGGCCGTGGTGTGAGACAGTGCACAGACCAGCATTTGGACTCTGCAAAAAAAGGCTGCCATGTGACATGCCTCCTTCAGACACCTCAGATTGCTTGCAAATAGAGAAGCTTAACTATGAACAATTATGCTCCCATGTCGGGCTCTTCTGCTATTGAGACAAGTTCTGTGCTCTGCTCTCCCAATGAAATAAAAGACTAAAACTTTAATTTTCTATCAGAGGGCTTCCACAGCAAAAAGATAGAAGAGGAGAAACAGAAAACACACATTGCAAAGGCAGGCTTGCATCTTTGCTGGATATTTTCATTGTTTTCCCTGTGGGGCTAGTGGGTTTTTACACACAGCGCTAGCACATTTCATTTTGACGAGTCACTACACCTTTCACAACATACTGCAAACTGTCAGTGTGGTAACTTCCTTAAGTTTAATGAAGTTACCTTATGAAATCTCTTGACAGAGCTGGCCAAAACCAAAATCAATCAAAAACAACAGAAAAACAC
>VWZN01018490.1:0-25862 GCA_013396955.1 Regulus satrapa
GGCGCACCGCCAGCCGCCTCCGCCCCCGCCCAGCCCCGCTGGCCCTGCGTTCCCCCGGGTCTTGGGCACCCGCTCCGGGCGGCGCGATGGGAAAAAAACAAGCCTGGGAAAGGGCCTGCTCGCCAAGCACGGATGGCTGGGCTGCTTCCTTCATTCCTTATTCCTGCAGGTGCCCCTCGTGAGTCTGCCAGCCAGGCCGGGAAGGCTGCAGGCAGCGGAGCGGGGCCGGAGGGGAGCTCGGCTCACCTGCCGCCCTGCAGAGCCCCAGCGAGGAGCCGGAGCACAGGCCGGGGCACAGCAAATTACACACTTGGGGAAGTTAATCACGAGCTCTGGGTTTATGGGCAGCAAAGTCTGAATGCTCTGGGGTAGGCACAGCTTTACTGGGACTGTGGGGTGGCTGAGCTTTTCTGTACCCAGCAGAGCTTTATACAGCTGGGAACTCTCTGAGAGATTGAGGGAACTGGTTAAGGACCTGACCCTCTGGCTTTCTGTTGTCTCCTGTCCTGTGACTGAGGTCAGGTTCTTCTCCCTGTTAAAAGGCAATGGTGCAGCTTTCCTCTTTTTTTGCTCCCTACCCTAGGCAAAACTCAGAATCAGAATGACACTGCCAGGTCTTCCACCCTGTCACGCTTTACATGTCTGAAGAAGTCCTCCTCTGTTCTGAGGACAAAGTAAAAGCTGTGATTTCAGTCTTTATCCTGGATTGCTCCCAGTCCCTTGCACAGCCTGATCTTTTCTGCTGAGGAAGCAGATCCTAAGATATCCCCCTGCATTCACCTTCCCCCTGATGCTCCAGTAAGATGCTGTTCTCATCGTGACGTACCTCCCCTCTTCCCTTCTTCTCCTGGTAGACCTCCTCAGTCCCTACTAATCCTGCAAAACATACTTCTGGCTGCAGCTGTACTTGGGCAGAGTGGGATGAAAGCACAGATGTGGAATGAACCTGTGCTGCGATAGCAGTCGAGGCTTGTCCAGACATGACAGCTTTCCTGCCCCTTCCCAGGGGAGTGCTCTCAGGAGGGCGGGGAGAGCTCTGGAGCACCTAAGTGGAAAAACTGGCTGGGCTGTGCAAGGAGAGGGGATTGCTGGAGGAGGGCAAGGGTCTTGTGCTTCAACCTTCTCCAGCTCCCCAAGCAAAATGAGCAGTAGGGATTCATGGAGACACCAGATCCCTGTAGCAGAGCAGAGACACGGGGCACCTGCTGAATCTGAGAGCACTGCGTGGATCCCTAGGCCTTAGCCTTGTGCCATACAGCTCTGGCTAGCTAACCCAGGAGCAGAGATCTGCTACAGCTGCCCCTCCCAGCAGTAATACATATCCTCCAAAACACCACACATGTCAAACTAAGTTGCCTTAAGAAGCTGAATCTTGTCCCCTCTGCAGCAAAGGGAGAGCTCTGCACTTCTTGCTCGCTGTGACTCCAAGAGTCACCTTGGTGACTCTTTGCTTGCTAATTGCTCTTCAAGGCAATGCCACGGTATTGCGCAATATGCTTTACATGGTTTCCCATGGCAGAAGAGCAATCCCAGGCCAAGAAAAAGGGGGAACAGAGGAGAAACCTGTCCCCTCTGCCTCTCTTTCTAGTCATGGGACAAATACCCTGCTCTGTGTGCCTGACCCGTCTGCCCTGAGAGAATGAGGCTGCTGTTCAAGGGTTGGGAACCAGTTGTTGCGTGAGTCAGTGTCAATCGCGTAGTTACAGCTCGAAGAAACTAGCTCCAGAGCTGAAAGCTCCTGGATGAAGCCCAAGAGGGAGTGGAGAGGTGTGTGCAAGTCTTACACCTGACACATGAGGAGAAAAATCACAACTGAAAAAGAGAAGCTAAGGAGAAGGAAAGATACAAGACACAGAGGGTAGGCAAGGGAGAGGTAGACCACACTAACTCTCCTGATCCCACTTTCTGCTTACAGATGCTCTGATCTCTAGCTCTCTGGAACCTCTCCCATGGCCTACAGCTAATGTCTGCATACTCACCTACGCAGCTCCCATCGACTTCCTCAAAGCCCACAGCACAAAGGCATCGGCCCACTGGTACCAGCCACTCCCCGTCAGTGCTGCAGTGCATCCTGGGGGGAGAGCCCGCTTCTTCAGCTGCGTCCTCCACGCACACCCCGGGCACTTCTGTCAGCCCCTCTGACCCTGCCAGCGTCTCTGGAAAGCGGGCCAGGCCTCGCAGCACCTCCGGGCAAGTCTTGTAGTACACTCGGACAGACACCATGGCTACACAAGCCCCAGAGTTCTGGAAAGCCAGGTAGAAGCCCCGGCGAGAGAGCTTCCCAATGGGGCACACTTCTGTGTTCAGCTGCATGGCCCCCGACTCGATGTCTCTGCTTGTGAAACTTCGATCTGCTGCCACAGTGTTGAGCTGTGTGAAAAAGAGAAAGACAACAGCTTTACCATCTGAGCAGGCCACAGCAGCTGAGATACCCAAGCCTCTCAAGCTTCTTTTACACTATGGCCTTTTAGGGGCTGTCTGGTCAGCTGCTTCTAACGCCACTGCACTGCATGCTTTCTTTGCACTTGGAAGAGGTGTTTAAAAATGGGGTGGACGTATTTTCCTGCCTCTGTACCTTCCATCCATCATCTCCTTCATCTGCTTTGTCGTCATTCACCAGTTTTCTACAGTACCCTGTGTGACAAGTCTCCGATTTCAGAGGTCTTCAGGAACTGCCCCTTACAGGAACAAATCTTTTTCCTGTGATAATTTTCTTTGTTTGCAAGTTGCATGCAGTAAATTCACAACACCACCACTCAAGAGTTGTGCTTTGAAACCAATCAGGTAATGACAGCCACTTGTTTTTAGGCTGTAGTTGCTGCAGTTCAGATCATCTACTGTAAGGTGCTCCTTGTGCAGCACTCAACATATTTCAGCACTGTAGGTACTTGGCTGAAAAATGCTCCCATGCTTTTGCATTCCCACTGCAAACAAAGGATAAGAGTGAATGAGTGAGTGAGGATATTTTCCATGCTTGAGTAAATGGGGAAGGCCTCTCTGATGCCCTGTGACATGGAAGAGCTGGACTGCAGGTGGGGTGGCCTTTCTTCTTGGTGGGAGAGCCTGATAACTGATCTTCTCCTCCGCAGGCCCCTTCGCATTGTACACCACCACCCACTCCTTGTAGCTGGATGGGAGATGAAAGGCTCTGTCGAGCAGCTGCATTTGGCAGGGATCATAAAGCATGTTTAGGAGTTGTGGAGGTATTGCACAAATTGGTGTTGTAGGCTGCAGGGGAGGTGGAGGAGCATTGGGGAGGGAGGAGAATCAGTTACCACAGTTCTGCTCTGCCTGTGGTGGCCTTTACTGCTCTTTGTTTCCATCGCATCACATTTAAACTGTAAAGGAAGGGGCAATCAAATAATTTAGGTGTGTGGCTTCTATAGAACAGAGCTGGCTTACAGAATTTCCTCTGGGAAAAGAAAAATAAAAAACAGCAGAGGTTCTCTATTCTGCAGTTTAGTGTTTCCATGGCAAGAGGGCAAAATGTTGAGGAAAACAGCAGGTAAAATACAGCAGTGCTAAATATCTTCACACCAGGGAGAATTTCACTGTAGCAAACAATCACCTCCAGGTTTATAAAACAAGACCCTATACCTCACGCCAATCAGAGTAAGCAATCAGGACCATTGAGACCTGAACTGGATTCTGTTCTTTGCTTGATCTAATCTTGGGGTTTTTTTCCCCTAAGGCAAGCAAAATTCCTCTGGTCTCTGCTTTACTATTTCTAAAAATTGGTGTAACCATGCAGCCCTGTCACAACCTTTTAGAATCCTTCCCTAGGTGGTGTCTGATTAAATAAGAGGTTATGCAGAACACAGGTCTGATCTCATTTGAAACCTCCTATGCCTCCTGTGGCAAACACTGCTCTGAGCATCACAGAGGGCACTGGGGGTAAAGTTTACTCTAAGGACAACACTTACTATCCATGCCCTTCCCCAGATGCTGGTTCTCCTGGCCTGTCCTAGCCAGCAAGACACACCTAGCTTAAGCTGAAAGATATGACAAGTTTAAGCTGAAAGATATGACTCAGCCTCACCCCCAGCAATACCGACCTTGGTGAACAGCGGGCGGCGGAACTGGATCCCGACATCTTGTTCAGACTCCATGTAATAGAGATTGAAGGTCTCTTTGCAGGTCACCACTTCACCTTTGAAGCTCTTGCAGTCCCTCACAGTAAACTTTAGCTCCACGTAAATGCGCGAGGCTGCCTCACCGCGATAAATCCAGTTGGTGCGAAGCCAGTGATCGGTGTCACCCTCGGAAAGAACACTGCAGTCCTGGTACATGTAGATCGGGGTTCCATTTATCATCTGCTGCACTTCGCTCCACTGCTCCCAGGGGAGAAGAAGACACATACTGTTAGACAGATGTGAGAAACAAGTTTCACTTCCAATGTTGCCTAAAAGTCAATTCTTACACAGGGTTCGGGGCTCAAAGCCTAGCCAGCTAAAAAGTCTCTTACACTCAGCAAAAGCTGCATCTAGGGCTCCACGGCTGCCTTAACTCGGTTTAGGAGCAGATTAGTCAGATCCTAATTGCAGGATCCGACTTACATAGACCTTTGTACATCCCCTTCATCCTACCTTGGTTCCAGTTTACTTTTTTCATGCACTGCCTTATCCTGGAGATTGAGAAAAAGGCCCACTACTCCCATGTATTGGCCACTTCTCTCTGCCACAGTTGACATTCAGGGTGTGCAGTAGGACCTACCAGACCAGGACTATTGGTCTGCCCCTGGAAATAATGCACAGCATTTAGGGGTAAGAGAAAAGATGGCCTGGCATAATGGAAAGGTAAATTGCAGGAGGACTGTTCTAGAGCAAGCACTCATTAACTTGGAGTTCACGCTTCTTTAAGTGGGATATTTTGCAAAACCTAATTTAACTATTAAAACTCGGTTGATTTTCCTGATTTCGTATTGCATTTAGGTTCTGCATGCTCCTCAGGCAAATAATGGCCAAGAGGAGGACATGGGTCCAGCTGGTTAAATGACCTTACTAATACTATTTGCATGAATCTAATAAAGTTTGATACTGGTTTTAACATATACTTTTGCCCAATTTTAGGTGGTTCTTGTTTTTCTTTCCTTACCACAGGTCAGATACAAAATGCAAAGAATGTTCTCTTTTGAGTAATTCACATATGAGAACTGAAAATTTGAAAAGCAAGGTTTTGTCCACAGGGAAAATAACTTACATCCTTTTTCCCCCAGTGCTAAGACGGCCTTTCTCATTATGCTTTAAATGTTTAATCAAATTAAATTGAAACAAGTGCCCACATAAGTACTGGCACAAGTTTAAGCACCTTGGTTTTAAATCACACCCCAGGTTAAGATGCAATTTAAACAAGGCCTCAGTCTCTGTGTTATTCCAGACTTGTCAAATCTCATGGGCTGAGCATGAGAGTCACACATTTCTTCAGCACCACCACCTCCTATGGTCCACAGCCCCACTCTGAAAAGTATTGGAGATCTTTTTGCAAGCCAGCAAGTCCTAAGCTGATAGCACAAGCTCCTCTCTGCATGATTTCAGCCTTTTACCTAAGTGTATACTGGCAGTCTCCTCCCAGGAAATTCTGGGGATGGTATCTATGTGTCCCTTCTTGTTCCCTTTTTTCTCCACATAATTAATCCCCAGTGTTACCCCACCCTCTTAATCTGATCCAGCTGGCATAGACCTGCAGCACACAGGATTTACACTTATTTTACTCACTGGAGGTCAAAGGATTTATGATAGCAAAACAAAGAAAGAGGCTGAGGGATCAATCCCAATTGATCAAGCAGAAGGCACAATCACTTAATGACCTCTTGCAGTCTTTAACTGTAAACCTTCTGGAAAATGTTACAGGACTGAATTTACAATGCATCCTGAAGTATACTGGAGTAGAAGAAAAGAAGTTAGGAAGGAGAATACGAGCAGACTAGCTTAGTACACTGCCAATGTTAGAACTGGCTTTTAGAAGCATTTTTCAATGCGTGTCTGCCTGGGAAAAGTTTAATTGCATTTGTAGGCTGAGAGTTAGACAACTTTCCATTAGCAGTTTATCCCAAGGCAGTACCACAGACAAGTGTCACCAGAACAACTTTCTTGCATGTCTCACTGAAAGACATGAGCTGTTGTGGTGCCTGTCCTGAAAATACACTTTAAAAACTTAACATGATATAGGACCAAAGTTTCATTTTCAGTGGTGACAATTCTAGCAAGGAAAAAAAAAATCCTTTAACTCTACTGCTGGAAAAAAATCCAACTGCAAACCCCTTTATTTCTTAGCTCATCTCGGCCCAGCTTCTTCCAGACTCAGTTCTTCAGGGCAAAGATGCTTGGCACTGACAATTGCACAGTTTCATATGCAGTGTGGTGCAAAGAAATAACAAGGGAGTCAGACATGTTTTTTCTAGACTCTACTGCTGATGGGTAAAGGAAGTAAAATGAGGATATTATTTATGCTAACAATACAGAGCTATTGTTAAATATGCTTCTGACTTCTTTTCATTATTCAGTGAAGCTTTTAAATTCAAAGTAGGAGAGGAAAACTGTTACCTACAACATTTAATGAAAGGGTGATGAGACCAGAAGTTGCCAGGCAACTGTCTCCCATCCTCAAAGAATCTGCTGCAAAATCAAAATGTATGCCTCTGATTTTTAATGTAATGTTCTTAATAAACATGTGTGGTAAAGTCTGGCTCAATCAATATTAATTACTTGCCTCTGCAGTTTGTCTGCCAGTGACATTGAATCAACCTCCTTTGATAATATAACTTTTTACCCACTTCTTTCCAGACACTGTTGCCTTACTCCAGTCACCAGTTGATCACAGGATAGGCAACATTCTTCTAGAAGTGGAGAACAGTGTCAGGCTTCTGTATTTTAGCAGTGAGTGAATCTGTGGTTTTTTTTATGTGAGAGAAAACTTGCTTGTGAGATTCAGAATCATAGAAAGATTTAGGATGGAAAGGACCCTTGGAGATCTAATCCAATTCCCTGCTCCAAGCAAGCTAAAGAGTTCTTAAAGTCTTTTCATTATATTATTTAAAATGCTTTTAAATGCTCTTGTTTTTCAAGTTAGGGTCTAAGCTGTCTTTAAACTAGTAATCAAACTCTTAACATATTTTTTAATTCTTTAAAAGTTGCTAAGAAAACAAATGCCAATGCGTTCAGAAGAGTGCCATAAGTTAGTAGCTTGGCTTCCTAAAAATTCTTAAGTATGTAGCCATTGAATCTGAGAACAGGTGGGTTTTCCATACTTCTCAGAAACCCATATACTAACACAGGCACCTAGTTCCAGAGGTTTGTTCTTGAAAATCTTGGTGTGGTGGTGTAATACAGAACAAAACCATTCTAGCACAGCAATTAAGAGTCAAGTGAACAACAACCTCAAAGCAAAGGTACTGTGTCAATAACCTCAAAACATTGCAAGTTCAGGAAAAAGGGAAAAAGGAAAACAACTTTCCTTGCACTGGTTTGATTCCATATAAAGAAAGCAGTCTTATAAAGGCCATTCAGAACGACTTCAATGACAACCTGGAAGGACACCAAGAGGTATTTGTAGCAAACAGTATTGGTTTGGTCTGCCGTGTGAGTAAAAATCCAAAGATAAGGTATGTGCCTTTCAATATCTGCCTTTATTGACTGAAATGATTATCCAGCTTGAAGCTCTGAAGCCTATGGAAGGCTTACACTGGGTTTTCTGTATAATGAGCCTTCTCTAGATTAGGATTGTGTCAAGGATCCTATCTAGGACAAGCTGTGATTGCTTCATCCATCTGTGGGCTACTCTTCCTAGGATCTACCGTCGGGTATAAGATGGAAACAAACAGTTTGCACATCTTGGAGCCACTGTCTCAGGCTTTGCAGACATCACTGAAGTGGTCTCTTTTGGTTTTAGCCTTTTTTAGGTGGGGGAAAAAAAGAAGGAAAGGAGCTTTTTATGTTGACAAATACAAATTCCATCCCTGCTAATGGAGAGGTAGGCTACCAGTGACAGAGGCACTGTAGTGACTGTGATAGTACTGCAAATTGCAGGCTCAGACTGGAGTCAGAAGGGCTTGTGACTCGCAGTAAGAATACTGTCTTCGTCTTCAGCTTGCCAGGGACTTGCCCTGTCTCCTTTCAGAAAAGAACCTACCTGCTGTGACCTCTATCTCATTTGCTTTCACATTACCTTAGCACAATCTGTGGTCTGCCTTCCTCCGAGGAAAAGCACAGCAGTGTTTTTAAGAGATTTACAGAAGGAAAAGCAAGGCAAGCATCTAGCACCAGTAGGCTTAAAGTTACTAAACTAAGATGCATGTCTCCACTGGAAAAGTTAATAAGAATTCCTAGTGGAAAAGTGAAAGTGTTCCTATGCTGAAATCAAATAACTTGTTTATTTTGGGTTAGAAAATTTCAGGAAGATAGAAGACCAGCAAAGTTAGTAAAGCCAGATACAGTGTACCTGTGCATAGCAAGTGTGTCTCACTCTCATTTAATTTACAATAGAACTGAGAAGCCATTAAATCTCTTCCTGAAGAAAAATCTCAAGGCCCCCAAAACAGCAACCTTTCTCAGCAGAACACATCACTGGTGTGCCAAGCCTGAAACCACCTAGGAGAACACGTGCTGCTGAACAGTTTTTATCCCTTTTCCCTGGCTGCAGTCTTGCCTGTGGAGTGTCTTGATTTTTGTATAGTAGCATTTGCATGCTACCATGACCAAAAAACCTTCCTGGAACTGATTCAGCATCGAAGGTAATTATGGCTGTGCTACAATCATAGTGCAGTTTCCTCAGAGCAAAGCTGGTGACAAGAGAGGCACCTTGCTGGCACCTTTCTTGATACAGTGAAGAGCTCTCCTTCAGTTGAAATACATCTGACAAAAATTTGTCAGCCAACAAGCTGGACAAGCCAGCCAAAAATAGCATCACCACAGTGGTGTATTCCAGAACTGAGGCTTCTGTGACCCTTTACTGAAAGTTTCTCAATACTCTTTGAAGTTCTTTTGCTGGTGTGGAAGACAATTTAGATGACGATGATGAAAGAAGCGTGGTGACATCTAGACACTTCATGAGTCCTGTAGCTTTAAATCTGAGAACAGCTGAGGCTGCTCTTATTTCTTTGATCATTTGGCTATGGTCAGGCAATTTTAATTTCATCACATCACCACGGAGCCTTTGACACAACTGAGCACAGATGAGATGTTTACTTATCTCCACTATCTTTATGGGTGGGATGATGTATTTTTTTTCCTCACAGTGATCCATTGGTTATTTTCAGGGAGGAGCAACTCCATTATGTAATTACTCATTCTTTAGGGCACTAGCACATAGGTCTCCATCCCACCCATGTCCTTTCAATTTAACTGGTACTCATACTCTTATGGGAAGATAAGGTGTTATGTGAGACACTGAGCACCAGTGCATTGATTACAGAACCTGTTTATCAAACCCAGGTTCTGCTGTCTGCTCATTCTGTGAACTGCCTGACCACATGAAGGTCTTGCATGAAAACAGTTCTGGTCACAACAGATGGTTCTAGATGAGGGATAATGATACTCTAGTCCAACCTTTCATTCAGTGGTTTGGAACACTTGTTTCACTAACACTCACTAATGTAGTATGAATAACTACAAAAAGGACAGGAGTGAAAAATCAGATTGAGCATCTCAAGAGTTCAGAATTCATGGCAAGAGCCATATTAAAAAAAAAAAAAGTTAGCTTTCATGCTATTTTTGTATTACATTGCACAGGATCCATTGTCAATGGAAGTGATTTTTTTTTTCATTTTTTCAAGGTAAAGGGTTTTATACTGTGAACTGTTTTGTATGGTGTGTCAAGCGTACTTCTAGTGCTTACAGAGAAGCTGGAAATTAGTCTGATGGGGATGGGCAGTGCTTGCTCTGTTTGTATAAATGCCTTTAAAGATGGATCAGGTAGAATCCCACACAGGGATGGGGTAATTATGATTGATGATGATCAAAGCTGCAGGAGATGGCAGCCTGAAAGTCATGTGGGGAGCTGGCAATATTCAGGTCAAGCAAAGAGAACCCAGAAGCTAGGCCTTGAAAACAATGGAAGTAACCTTCTGAGAAATAAATCATGGGAATATTTTTCTGCAAATCTGCCTTTGAGATGGTGAGAATCCCAGTTCAAAGCATAGGTTCATCCTTCGAGGACACAGCAGGCAACAAAAGATGTAAAGCCTTTTCTTTCTAATTGCTTGCCTGCAAACTCACCAGTATTTTAGTTTGTATTATAATAGAAGTTGTTTTGTTTGGGTTTTCTGCTTGTTTGTTTGGTTGGGTTTTAATATTATTATTATTATTATTTTAAAAAGCCTGTTAGTCTTCTTGGAGGACCATGCTACAGGCAGGTTAATCTCCAAGCTCCAGCTGACTTGTGCTGCTTTTGTGTTGACACGAGGAAGTTCAGTGAACCTTGTCCACTCATTCAACAGCTATAAAAGAGTGAAGCAGCTTTCTGAAGCTGCCAGGCAACAGGGCTGTCACCAGCACGGTGCCTGAGCAGCCGTGCTGATGAATGTCATGGCTGTAAAGCACCTTCCCTTCGGCTCACAATGTGCTCTTTTCTGCCCTTCAGGTCACAGCACTGAGGGCACTGGCCAAGATTGTTACTTGGGTCTCTGGCAGTGACTCCATCCTAGCCTGCCTAGTTGGTGGCTCATGCAATCTGGCCTTCCCTACAGCTATAAATTTACACTTCACCCCTTGTCATCTCATTGGTTTGTATTTCCCCTTCTTGCTCTTCTGAATAAAGTATATCTGGATATACATAACATTTTTTTTTTTCCCAAATTGACACAAAATAACTAATTTTCAGTTAACGGGATGTCATCAACAAATACCTCTCCTCCAATCCACAGATCACCAGCAGCAGGTCATGTCAGGATATAACCCTGAAACCAGAGCTGTTCCCATTTCCAGGTAGTTGTTGACTTTACTAAGCATTTTCCCCTTATTTCTGCACGGAGCCTGTTCACTCGAAGGAGCTAATCCTCTATGCCTGATACTTAAACTGAGAGCAGTGAGATGTACTTCTCTTCTAACTCCAGTTTCAGAGGTGATGGCACTCCTCCGAGTTAGCTCCTAAAGAACACACATGGACAACACCTGTGGGGAGAGCTGCACACAAGAGCTTTTCTGATGGCTGTTTTCCACACCACCTTTGGATGCTCCGAAAAGCTGACTGGCTGAGACTCTTCCAGGTGAGACTATCTGAGGAAGGGCTCATCGGGTCTGACTAAGTGAACTGCCCGGGTTTAACGAGATAGGAGTGCTGTGCTGGAATTGCTTGCAGGTTGAAGGCTGTGTGCCCCACAGCACAATTTCCCTCGTGACCAGGACTATCTGTCTGACCAAGAAGTGGTGGAAGAGAAACCAGCCATCAGCTGATACCAAAATCTGGGACCGCTGGGTCTGGTGGAAGGCAAGCTCACCTGGCTAGAACCTGAAGGCATGGAAATGCTATGGTGTGGTCAGTGGTGGTGCTGACAGGTCACAGGTACTTGATCTAGTCTATTACCTAAAAATTTATCAGTGTAGAATTTGAACTGTGCCTGGGCTTTAATAAGACAAAAAAAAAATCATATTTTTTTGACCTAATCAAATTGTATTCACATAGCTTTGGCAGTTGCTATGGTCATAATTAATTTTTCCACAGAACATGAGGTCCAGGACTCAGAACTCTTGTTCCTGAACAAGAAGCATATAATTTCCAAGGTTTTCAAGTGGTTTTGGAGCCACAGTAGTTGTAGTTAGTGGCTATTCATTGATAGCCTTTGGGATACGTTAGGCCACTGGCATTACATGTCCATCCTCAGTCTTGTTTGGAAGTAGATTTTGGAAAAGCTCATGTGCACACTGGAAAACAGGTAGAAAGGTTGAAACTGATAGCAATGCTTTGAAGTATGTGTAGAAGCAAGCAAGAATATGAAATAGGCAGGAAAACAACTATGTCCTCCTCCTCACTGTGAATAAAAGACTGAGAAAAACAACAGAATGGAAAGGAGACTAAGAAAGTCATTTGGAAGCTTTACTAATGATCCATGCAAGAATGTAAGTTGGGAAAAATAAGCTCCACAAACCAGCTACCAGCTGAGAACTGAGCCTTGCCAAACTTTCAATATGTAATAAATATGGCACAGCTTGGCAGCAGTAGAGTTCGTGTGGTTCCTGAAATAACATACACCCCATTTAAAAACGAAGTCACCATGAAAAAGGACCCTTTTACAAGCAAAGGCAGCTGTAGAACTGGTAAAAGCACATCTCCCAAGAAAATGTAGCAGCAAAAGAAGAAAAAAGTGTTTTTAATTTACAGTTCATTTAACAATATGTATAAAGTCATATTGAGAAGCCCAGTGTGCAGCATTCTCCAGCACAAATGGCTTGGAACTTAAGTAGTCACATGTACTCATGGAAGTATGACTGGATTATGCAAATATTATTCACATACACAAAAATTGGAAATTGTGGATAAAAGGAACATTTCAAGACAGGCCCACAAGCTGGGAGTGAGATAATCACAGCATTAAAGACAAATATTGGATCGCTCAGTATGTGGTATCATCGGCCTACATAAACTGATACAGAAAATCCATAGGAATAGATATGACATACAATTTTTAAAAATCAAAACCAAAAAATTTAAACATAAATCACAAGGACATTTTTTGCCTGGGCTAAAAATCCAAGCTCAGAATTCTAATGAACAAACAATTCTAAATTATCACAAAACCACAAAGATTTAGGTGGGAAAGGCCCTTTGGTTCTCTACTCCAATCCCCTGCTCAGAACAAGGCTGACTTCAAAGCCAGGCTTGGGTGGCTTAGGGCTTTGTCTATTAAAAGCAAAATGCAAGAGGAAAGCATAATTCCTCATCACAATCTGTTCACAGCTGATGCAATTATATTTGAAAGCAAATTAGTGATTAATAACTTTTTATACTGTCATTTTACAAGCTGCCAAGAAGCAGTGCCACTGTGCCTGATAAGTGAATTTGTTCTTGATTGGATTTGAGAGATCCTTTTTGAAGAGTTTCAGTGGTATCTGAAAGCAGTTCAGGTAACCAGGCTGTTTGTGCAGCATGAGGAGTCTCAAAAAAATGTGAGAGCAAGTAAATTCTGTACTCCTGACACCTTCAAAGTGGGCATCATTGGCTCTCTAATATGTGTTAAAAGGTGGGAATCTACCACTGGGACTGTAATACACCTCTCTATGCCCACCTGGTGTTGCTGTGGCAAAACTTCAAAGCCAAAAAAAGAATTATCGAGGAATATGTTAGATGGTGGAGGAGGGGAGTGGTGGGTGGTAGGGTAGATAAAAGGGGATTGTAGGAGCTCCAGTGTGCCTCTTTACAAGCCTGGTTTCCAATAGTAGCCTAAAGTGAATGAAACCCTTTCTAAAAAGCTACTACAAACCAAGCTGGCTCAAACCTTTTAACAAACAAAACTCTACAGACACTTTAAGTAAAATACAGAGACTTTCACTCAAAGACTACCCTCAAGCTTAGACAAGATGCCGCCTAACGTGGTGCAGAAGTTCTGAACCACTGAAATGCTGCCCAAAACTGGGAGGTGTTTTTAGGCTGAGCCCGTGTGTTGAGGGGAGCATTGTCTGCCCTGGATACAGCCACGGTCTGAGCATGAAACAGCCACACCTGGCAAGCCACCCCATCCTCCCTCCGTGCTTGGCTACAGGTGAGGAGAAAACAAAGGTGTAGTTCTGCCTCCACAGACTCAGGCAGCCTCTTCTGGGCTATGCCTCGGGGGCCTTGTCCATGCAAAGCACGAATTCCCCACAGCAAATTCCTCCTGGGTGTGATAAGTGTATTGACACAAATCCAGCTCCCTGACTGGATCTCCAGCATCTGAGGTTAGGTGCAAGGAGCAGTGTTACATGAAGTAACACCCTTCAGCTCCCTGTGCAGCACAGCTCAGACGTTTCCAGCCTGTTACTAATCAACCTGGTCAGATTATTCAGTACTAATCTCGGCTCTTTTTTGTCAAAAAAAAAAAAAAAAAAAAGTTCTGAATTAATTTCCGTTCTTTTTTGAACGTGTTTAATTCTTCATTTTGAAGGAATGGTTTCAGAAACACCTGTTCAAAGTTCTGATTGCAAGAGAATCAGCCATTGTTCCCTTTTTGCTTGTGGCAATTTGCCAGGCTTCCACCCAACAGTCATTGGGAAATGATGTAATTAGACAAATCTCCTCAAAAGACTTGCTCATGAGAAGTCAATGAATCTATTCTTCATCCTCTGTTGTTTTATCAGTCATCCATATCCTGACCTGTTAGTTTTGATTTCTCTCAGGCAATGTTCCCCATAATTTTCAACAATTCTCAGTTACAATTATATTTTGAATATAGGTATTTTTAAAAAGCAAATGTAGCACAAGCAGAAGGATTTGCCAACTCCTCACACAGCTCCGAACCTACTATGCAACACTTAGATGTTCTGTAATAAAGGTTTTATTTTCTTTCTATCAGATTTTTTTTCTTTAGAACATGTTATTCAGTTGGTTTTTTCAATCTTTTCAAGAGGCAAACTTCATCCTGAACATGCCTGGAGCCTAGAATTGGGGTAAAATTACCACACAGAGAGTTGATGAGACAACAAAGGGAACAATGGGCAAAACATGATCTACATGTATGGCTCACTAGGGCACCTGTTTTGAGCGGGGTATGATAATAATAATAATAATAATAATAACCAAAACAGCTTTCCTAATGAAACCAATGCAGTTATGCCAGTACAGGAGAACCTCACTGTCTGGCTCTACTTCACCCAGCAATGCTACTGGGAAGGAGGAGGCTGGGGTGGCTTTAAACCTGCCCCAGCACATTACAAAGGAAAGTTACGGAAATGAGTTAGGAACAGTCTGAACCCAGGCCTACTTTAGAAGAGGAAGGGTGAAGACTCTCCACTGGAAAGCTTGGGACTTGCTACAGTCACAAGAGCAGGGGTGAGGAGCTGAAGCTGTGTATTAAGACGTGTGCTAACTGCTGCTGCTAAATTCCCTTTTCTGTGTGCCTTCCTTCCCCCACTCCCACGGCACTGCTGCTACAAAGGAACCTTCACTGATGTGGGCTGTGATACCAGGGGGACTGCTCAGCTCTGCTTTGCACACAAAATAGCTGAACTTGCACAAAAATAGCTCTCTTTCAGGGTCCAATGTCGCAGTGGGTTCGGGAGTACATTTTGAAGCACTTCCATCCTCTCGATTTTACAGTCACAAAACAAAGGGAAATTCCTCTCTCATTGCCAGCTGTGTGCACCAAACACGGCAGCTTGGTGTAAAGTCTGAGAGTCTTGCAGCCCACCCACAAGGGCAGATTGCTGCCCCGTGAGTTAACAGTTATTTCTTCAGTCAGCTGCTGAATAAAAAACCCTATAATGTGTTTCTAATTTATTGAGAGGTTCTGAAGTAGAAATACTTTCGCTCTGCCTATTTTCCTGGGAGAAAAAAAAAAAAAAAAAAAAAAAGCTTGAGATTTATGTGCAGCATGACAGAATGAAAAACTGGGTGATGAACTGATTTTTTTCATTTTTCCTCACTGCTCTATTACTTCATGGAAGCAGTACATTTCAAGGATATGTTTAAACATGCTGGAAGTCAATAGGCTTCAGTCCTTAAAAAGCTGGCATGGGGGGAGGCTGCACAGGTGAAGGGAGAGAGACTTATCAAGCCTAAAATGTCCAGGAGGGGATGGAGCCTCGGAAGCTCAGTTTCCAGAGGCAGGGTGACATTTCAACGTGGGTTCTGTTTCTCCATCACTTAGTACTGCCAGTGGCTCCCCTTCCTTGAATGTGGGTACTCACCCCGACCTCCGGAGGGTCTGGAAGCCAGCCCAGTTCACCCTGTGCAGTGCTTGTGTCAAGGAGATCCACTGAAATCCAGAAGAGAGGGAAAAGAATAAATCGGTGACCCAGCTCGTATGGCCCACAGAATGGTTTAATCCTTGTTTTGCTAAAGAATGTCAAACCTGCATTTCCTTTCACGTTCAAAAAACATGAGCAGAGGAGGGACGGAAGGATACAAAAAGGAGTTAAAAGTTTTTACTAATATGAGACCTCCCGCCTATACACATCCAAAAGATGCAACCCTGACAAATTTTATCACTTCCTAAAACGGTCCCAAAAAGGAAGAAGGAGGCTGAAGCCTATTCAAATGGGAACCCGGCATTAGCAGCTGAACACATCTTTCCCTGAAATAGGAAGGCAGCAAGCTAAATGGCTGAAAAGGAAGGCAATCAAATAAATTACCAACACAAAAGATCAATCCGTGTCGCCTGGAGGGGCTATTCAGTACTTGAAACACGGTGGGAAAGTACAGAGGCAGTGTGAAGTCGTAGAAGGGACTTTTCCATTGTCAAAGTACTCAACCGCCAGGAGATGCATCAGGTGTGCAAATTGATGAGCCCCCTACTCCTAACTCAGACTGTCCACTAGCTGACGATGGCCTAGAAATCGTTTAACCCTCTCCCAACCTTCCCATTTTTTTGGCCGGGACATCGAGAGAGAGAGTAATAGCTCTGGTCATGGCATGACCTGAGGAAGGGCAGGGCTGCTTCAAGCCTCGCTGCTGGAGCCGTGTGACAAAGGAGAGAATCACGGCTATCTCAAAGGAATTTGAAAATGCGATCCCAGTTTGGCCTAAAGCCTTAATCTGAAGACACGTTAAAAAATGTGTCACTTTGTAGGCAAACATTAAGAGAGCAGAGGAGTTGGAATAAGACACACGGTGGGATGTGCAGCTTCGTGCCTGCCTTTGGGTCTGCCGGTGCTGCCAGAACAGACTGCTGTTTGCTGTGCACCTATTGAAGTCCCAGCTTGGGAACATAGGAAACAGGAAAAATTCCTCGGATTCCCTTTTAGATTCCTGTGGGTGTATCCAGAGGGGTCGTTTCTAAACATCTCAGAAAAGAATTTGGGGGTGAAAGGTAGGAGTGGGGAGATTTTTAAATGGCATTTAAATAACCAGGTTTCCTCCCCCTCATCTGACTGTTTTACAAATAGTCCCTGCCAACTATAAGTAATAGTGTAAAGTGCAGATCAGCAAGAGTCCTGTGGAATGAGGAAGCAGGCTGTGGGCCCAGAATCAGAGATAAGAGGGATTGGGCTGCTGTTCTCACCTCTGAAACACCCTTTCAGGATTGGGAGAAGGGAAAAGCAGGAATCCAGGGTTTTTTTAAGGACTGAAGCACCAATGTGGAAGTGAGAGGGGCTGCATGGCAAGCTCTAGCAGAACAAGGGACAAGGAATTTTCAAGTGGCCAGGACAGGAACCTGGCAGAGCCCTTGTGCCCCGCTCTGCACCATCAGCAATGGCAGCTCCTTCAGCTGCTGAGTGTCCCCCGGGGGGACAAAGCCCATCGCCCAGAAGTGCTTCTCAAAGTGAATCCCACAGCAGGGAGTCTCCACGGAAAGGATGATCGAGTCAGGGAGATTACAGAAGCAGGGGAATACAAGTATTCAGGGACTACTTTATCTCTGGTCCACTGCTTTGCTGCTAGGAATCTCACGTGGCTGTCCAGCCACAGGGGCAGAGGTGTTCCCAAAAAGAAGAAAGGCTTCAGATAAGAAGAGACGCCGGGAAAATGAGCTGTTTCCCTGATAGAACAAGTTAAGGAAGAGTGGATCGCAGACACATCCCTAATGAGATGGCTGAGATAGGGGAGAAGCTGGCAGACAGGTCCCCGGCTGTTACTGCCAACTGCTGGTCACACACTGGAGACCAAAGCCTGCGTGGTGCCGCCCGATATTGCTTCTCAGCCAGGCTGGCCTCTCCACAGTGTCTGCCAGCTGCAGACCACGGCTGCATCCTGGATAGAAACGTGCTTGTCAAGGAGGCAAAGATCCCTCAGCACTCTGAGAATCAGAGCTGAGCCCGTGGCCGAACTGGCAGCTCTGATGGCAGCATCCCCTCAATGCAGAGCCTGGAGAAGAGGAGCAGGACTGTCCTTGGGATGGAGAGCCCCGACACCTCTTGATGTACAAAACGGAAATCACTGGCAGGAATCGACTGCAGGAGGAGGTAGGAAACAGAGCAGAGATTTCCACTTCCCTCACCTCTCTATTTATGAAAAGTTACCATTCTCCCATGTTTCAAAACCACTGTTCCAAGATGGAAGGGGAAAAAAATAAATCACTGCATCTAATAAAAGACAGCAAGTGATACAGAAAAGGGAAACATGGAAGCCTAGAGAGGTGGAAGAGCAAATTTTAAAGCCCAGCTCTGTCTTCCAGTAGGGTAGGTAAAAGACTTTCTTAAAATGACTGTCCGCTCGCTCACAAGGGTTAACTCCTAAGAGGGCTTCCTGAGGAAACTGCGGGGGTGTTGCCAGAGGAGGGGAGAAACTCTCTGAGTTTGTGTTTAAACTTGTTATCTGCAAGGCCCGTGTTTGAGCGAAACAGGGGCAGAATTCTCTTGGATCGCTGGATATGCCGAAGCATTTGTGCTTCATCTAAGAGGAGGTGAAGGAGGGGGAGAACATACCTGGGGCTCGTTCACTGAGCCACCGAGATTCGGATGGGATTTGCCGGGCCGTGGTGTCCCCCCCCAGCCCCGGCTGCTCTTCCCTGACCCCCCAGCGGCTCTGAGGTGCCCCTGGAACCCCAGGAGCGAGGGGCAGGCCCCGTTCCCTCCCCTCAGCGAGGTGGCTCCGGCTGCGCGCCCCAGCCCAGCCCTGCGGGCTGAGGGACCGGGCGGCGGGTCCCACGCTTACCTTCTTTACCGTGCGCCTCGGGAGGAAGGAGAGCCCAGAAGAGAAGGAGCCCGAGGGACAGCTCCATGCCGCCGCTGCAGGTGCTCAGCCCCGGGCTGGCCGGAGAGGGGGCCCGGCTCGCAGCCCCCGCCGGCTGCGGCCTCCGTGCCCGGGCTGCTGAGGGCAGCGCATGGGCCTGTCCCGCAGCCTCCCGAGCGCGGCGCGCACGTTGCACAAGCGCCCGCCTGGCCCACGGTGGTGATGAAAGATCAAGGCGAGTGGGTGGAGAAGCCTTACTGCCTTTACCTGTTCTAAGGGGCTGGTCACAGACTTCCCATCTGGCAGGCAAATAAACCCACCTTAAAGGCAGCCACCTCTTTTCCTGGGAGCCTCCCTCCACCTTTGCTCCACTCCCGTAAGAGGCTCCCGATTGCCACCTCCTGGGCAGCCCTCGCCATCCTTCCCCGTCCCGCCTGCCCCGGCAATGGCTTTAAACTGAAATTTTAGGGAGAAATTCTTCGGCGTGGTGAGGTACTGGAACAGGTTGGCCAGGGAGCTTGTTGACATTCCATCCCTGGAAGTGTTCAAGGCCTGTTGGATGGGGGTCTGGAGCGATCTGGTCTAGTGGAAGGTCTAGTTCCAACCCCCGTGGCAGGACAGTTGGAGATGGATGATCTTCCAGGTGTCTTCCAAGCCAAACCATTCTGTGATCTGTGATAACGGGGCTAAAACCACTGAGCCATCCTCACTGAATATGTTTAGGAAATCCGTGTGTACACAGGCACAGCGGCCCATTTCACTCCCGAGTGTGTCACAGAGCCACAGTGACATCACTTTGGCTGGCAGAATTAGTGATTTTCATTTAGTAAGCTACTCTGCATTGATGGATACTGCCTGCTTTTCAGCAAAAAAGAAATCATGGGAGAGGAAGCAAACTAGGAGGATTCTTTTTCTGTGTAGGAAGACCTCATGGGACTTTTAGTTTTCTTCCTGAGGGACATAAATATGGAAGAATTTGCATGTGTTCTGTCTCTTTTGGCATTCGAGGATGTTATTCCCGCCTATACACAGCTATTACACCCCTCCCCATAAACTACAGATGGTGTTAATAAATTTACACTTGCTGTACGGCCGCATTCCTCCCGCTCTCTTCCTCCTACTCCCCAAGGAAGGCTAAAGAAAGGACTTTGTTGGGTTGTTTAGAGAGGCTGGGGGGGATCTCCACCCTTGGAGATGTTCCAGATTTGCCAGGACACAGCTGTGAACAGCATATCCACCTCGGGAGCCAGCCCTGCTCTGAACAGCATTTGGGACTGTGGACTCTCTGAGGGCCCTTGCATCAGATCTTTCAGTGAATTTTGTGATTCTCAAACCATACATCTTGAGAAAGCAAGATCTATCCCAAGATGTCTGCACATAGACATTTCAGAACAACTGTCTACAATACTAAGCTTTACATTTTACGTTGCACATGAAGTAAAATCTAGGTGCAAATAATTAAAATGTAAATGGCATTCAGAGTGGTTGTACCTTAAATTTATTACAATCTAAAGTGCTCTTTATCAGCCCACAGTGCTAAATCTCAGACTTCTAAACCTATGTTTCCTCCATCCCATTGCAGGAGTCATGTAAGATTTTTTGGCCTACAACCCATACCTTGAGTTTGTACTGGGGTAATGTGTCCATTTAGGTCTTCATTTGTACAGTTCTGTGCCTTCTTCAGTCTGTGATGTAGCGGTGGGGCAGACAGAGCCACACTGACTTCTCTGGCATGGGATGAAATAGGCAAGGCCTATGTAGATGTGAAATGGGGAAGAACCATTTGCAACTGGAGGACAAAGCACTAGGACAGGCCAGGAGCTTGTGTCCTTCCTCAGGAAAAAAAAAAAAAAGAAAAAAAGAAAATCAGTGTTGAGGCTTGACATTAGGTTCCTCAGGGCTAACAGAGTTTGAATCTGTAAAATACCAGAAGTGACAAGGAGTAAAGAGTTTTGAGATGCTTTATCTCCATTTCACTGGTGTGCAGATACTCAGGACATTTGCTCTAAGGAGTAGGCAGGAAACAATTTACTGGGGTTTGCTGGAGAACATGGCCTAAAAAAAAAAATAAATTACTTTCTTTTTGTCCCCATTGTAATGTTGGCAGATGGGGATCAGCAACTGGGGTTTTCCAGATAATGGTGGTCAGAAATCATATTGCTTTGTGTTTTTTCAGATTGGAGATCACCTAGCATAGCTCACAATCAGAATGTGTGCACAATGGTAGTGAAGCAAAATATGATCTAATGTTACAGCAGGACAAGGATTTGAAGAAAATTTATAAATATGTGGGAGCACACAGAAGCAAAACCACCAAATGCCTGGAACTTTGCTGCTATTTGTAAAAGCTCTGCTAGATTGCTTTCCCATGTATCCTCTGCACCAAAATGCAGGTCCAAAGGGAAAAAGAGGGAATATACAGAGGCTGTAGCCAGTAGAGTGAGCACCACATGTGCATTTTCATACAACTCTGCTGAGTATTTCACTGGCAGTGTTATTCTGTTTGTGCATCACAAGTTTGGATTTTGTCTTTGGAAATTGTTGGGCAAGACTAATTCCCTGACTGTCTAGCAAAAACACACAAACAACAAACAACTAAAACAAACAAATCCCAAACAAACAACAAATAAGCAAAACTGAAAGAACTTAATTTTAAAAAAGTCTTTTAATGTTTTGTTTACAATCATATTCTATGATTTACATCTCCACAGCCTCTCACTCCCATGGCTTCCTAGTGAGCCTCCTGTCTCTGGCATGCATTTTGGTGTTAAGAAGATAACTGCATCTTTTCATCTCACTCTCAGCATGTCTTTGGGCTGAATCTCATCCTGTCTTTTTCGTCCCTCTGAGTATTTCTGAATTGCAGGGCACATTTTTTTCCCTTCCATTTCCCAGTATCCTGTTTTGAGTATCACCGTGATTAGGTATCCAGCTGGAAAATATCACCACACAACACACCTGGGCTTTCCTCCTACAGCTCCGTGGGCTTGTGGTGAGGGAAGTGAGGAGGAAGACTGTGCACCAGCTCTTGTTTGGATGTGCTGTTGGGAAAGTCAAAGGGCACTCCCAAGGCTGGGACGTGCTTCTTTTGAAGCAGTTCAGACAGAACTGTCTCATATGATTCTTACTAATTGTTTACTGTGTTTGCTGCTCCTCATATTTTCACTGTTGTGCTGTTAAATGTTCTTACAGATGATGAATGAAACAGAACCTAGAAATAATCTCTGGAGTTTCTCATTTGATATTACTTCCCAAGTTTTCAAAGCATGCCTTTGGCACTGATAACTTGAATCTGTGCATCCTGAGCTGGTTTTTAGTAAGGTATCATAGTAATATAGAAGTATAGGTCTTCCAGGGGCCTCAAATGCATTTTGCAGCAAGCCCCACTTCAGTCTAAAGGAGGAACTTGCTCTTGTTCTGTGGTTTCTGATTCACTACTTTTTTCCACTGCCTCTACAACTCTAGGGATAATCTGTTGCACTCTGCAGAGTGTAAGATATGCTCTGTTTCAATGTCTTATTCCCTGCAGAGAATTTGTGCTTTCTGTCCCTTATTCTCACCTGCATGACCACAGTTAAATATTCTAGTGTTTTCTTTTTTATCTTAGAAGGTTTTCTAGTTCTACCCCACCAGCAATTATCTTAGAATATTTCAAAACAGCTGACTTAAGACTGTTTTTCTGCAGAAAATAGACTCCTACCATTTAGTGGTTTAAGCTGTTAAATTTTTTTTTTGTATATGGACATTTTTCATTCTTTTTTAAATAGATATTTTAAACTCCTAGGAAGGAGTACAAGTAGATCCTCTGGATCACAAAGCAACCACCTCTATGCTAGAGACCTGAGGAGCTGACTGCACAAGTAGTCAAGCTGGTTATCTTTCTCCCTTGAGAAGAATAACAAGGGCAAGGGAATGAATGTAGCTGATAGAGACAAGGCGTCGATCTGAGCTTTCATACACAGAAGTAGCAGGGGACACTCCCTTATTCTTCCTCACATATACAGAGATAAACACCCTTGGAGATGTACAAGCTTTGCCTGAGAGGCCCTGAGCCACCTGACACAGTTTTGGTGTTAGCCCTGCAGCGAGCAGGTATTTGGGCTAAAAACCTCCAGTCATCCCTCCCCACGTGAATCTTTTGCTCATTCGGTTCATTCTTGTAGATGAGCAATCACATCTTCTTCCACCAGAAATGTAGACAGTTCAATACTTGGAAAAACAGGAGGGCAGATGTATCATCTTCCACCTAACAGAGATGTCTCACAGTACATGGACTAGAGGAAATATTCCTGAATAAAACTCTACTTATTTAATCATCAGCAACACACTCATCGGTGTTTCTCTACCTGCTGGTGCCCTGGTTGGACACCTGATCAGACTTTGCACTGCTGCCTGAACTGCGGGCTTGCTGGCTTTTGTCTCTGGATAAACTCATCCTGCCATGCTCTGCCATGCTCTTATTTGGCTTGCAAAACAGGACTGAGTTAAATTATTGCACCGTCCTGCGAACGAGGGGGAGGACCTTGCCTTTCGGCAGAAATCACCTGAGATTGTTCTCTTGCTCTGCTCCCCCTCGTGGTCCAGCGGCCACGGAGCCCCAGAGGTCCCGGCTTCTCCAGGAGAGCGGCCAAACAGGGCTTTGCTTGGGCTGAGGAGTCACATCTTGTATAGACAAGAGGAAAGCCATGAAAAACAAGTCATAATAGAATCTGATTCACTCTCCTAATCATAAAACTTCCCTAAGTGGTACAAATCTGGGTCACAGGAGATAGTTACTTTCTATTATACTGTTGCAGCACATTGTGTACTTAGAAATCCAAAAAGTGCAGTTCTACACTTAACACTTCTCTTTGAGAGCACGTTCTTTCTGGGCGCCTTTAAAGATATTTATTTATCTTGGTGGCATTAAGATTTCACAAGGGGATTCAATTTCTCCTTGAGCATTAGTAACACAACAGCATATGTGTGATAAACATAAAATCTGACCCAGATAAATTTGATTTCTGGTAGAGATGCCGATGACTTATTCCACTGCTTTACAGAAAAGTACTATTATAACATTTTTAGTAGCTGAATCAAAGCTCAAAATATAGCAATAGTAACCTCTGCATGGCAAACACATAATTCTCGGTCATTTGTTAATATTTTCTAGCCATTCTTCCCCATTCTTGGATTAATTATATTCAAGCTTACTGTTTGAGTAGGAATATCTTGCTGACACTGAGAAAGCTGTACTAAAATACAATAAAAAGCCATACCACTAAGCTTTTATGTCTGTTTCTAGTCTGTTTTTTCAAGGGATTTTTATGGTCTTCTTCTTAATAAATTACAGTTGACTCCACAATCTAAACACAAGAAGCTTGCCATATTTGCTGCTGTTGTAGCTTGCTCATGATATTGAAGGGTTGCTGTCCAGTGCAGAAATGAAATAGTTTCCACTGGTCACTGTGCTAGCAGCAGCAATCTCCTTGAGAGGTTTCGAGGTGGACATCAGGAGATGGCATTTGAAACAGACACCTCAGAGGCAGAAGGAGGGCATTGAAGGTGTTAACATCTTCCCGACTCACTGCCAACTCTATTCCCAGCTCAGCCTCCCACTTGATTTTTTGAAACTTGAACTCATTAATTAAATCAAAACATGAAAACTAAAATGAATGCTGAGAGCAACTGTACACCAAAACCACAATGAAACACAGCGCGGATTTTCGGAGACCTGATTTTCAGCAGTGACTAGGCTAGAGGCCATATGCTGCTGAGCCATCAGGTCTTCCCTCAACTTTACATGCCAATTTGTAGAACCAGACGGTCTTGCATCTTTACATACCAATTTGTAAAACCAGACTGTCTCATATTCCTGCACTCATGCAGGTGAAACCAAAGGTACACACTGGGTGGGTATCGACCTTCCCGTTCTCACTTTCTCCTGGACTTGCTTGGAAGACAGCTGAGCACAATAGGATCTCTAGAGCCAAGAGTTTTAGGTTAGGGATACAGTGCTGGAATTATTAATAACACCTTCAGTCAGCTTTTTGATGTGGAGGTGCTTGTAGGGCAAGGTGAAACTAATTCTGAAACCAACCGGCTGGCAAGAGCTTCACCTCATTCTTCAGCTTCACTTTGGTCTCCTGATTCATTTTTGTCCTGTGTTCCTGGTTGCTTCCTGAAACAATCCATTAAAGGAAACTTAAGGCCACTGCAACAACAGAGTTGATAAATAAAAAGCTTGTAGAAATGTTTAATTCTGTGGAGCAAATGGCAGGTTATTTAAGTGTTTCTTTCCCATTATCTTACTTACAGGGGATGTGGCCTGTGTTTGTTTTATATTATACAGGAACCTATCATATTTTATATGCTGAATACATAATTTCATGTAATAGTTATGAAAAAAACAGACTCAGGAAGGACTCATCTCTCTTTTGTAAGTCTTCTATCCATAAATATCTGCAAGAGAAACTCATATGACCTTTCTAATAGTAAAGTATGTAAACAGTAAAGCATGGTAAATATTGTTTCTTTGGTATGTTCATAATAAGCATTGAAAACTGAGGCATTTTCTCAATAAAGAAAACATTTAACAACTTTTGACCTTCATGATATTAACATCTATTTTCTTGGTTTGCTGCTAAGCCCACATCCATTTCATTTTACAACTCTGTTTTTGTAAATAGCTGTATTAATTTCACCTTTGTGCTTCAGATCAAAGGGAAAAAATCTGTTTGGATAAATATAGGAATATTTGCAGGTTTTCTAAGCTTTTAAGGAATGAGAAAGAAAGAAAAAGGAAGGAAGGAAGGAAGGAAGGAAGGAAGGAAGGAAGGAAGGAAGGAAGGAAGGAAGGAAGGAAGGAAGGAAGGAAGGAAGGAAGGAAGGAAGGAAGGAAGGAAGGAAGGAAGGAAGGAAGGAAGGAAGGAAGGAAGGAAGGAAAAAGAAAGGCTGGTCCATGTGAGCCAAAACAGACAGGATGTGATAGTATGACTTTGTCAAGGGTAGATAAATACACTGAAATTTCTTCCAAGCTGTTAAAACTGGACTTTTGCCAATTTTTCAATTTTTCTTATCCCTAATAGAAACAAATCCCCATAGTAAACTTTTTCTATTTATACTCCCAGAAAAAAAAGGATTTTCTT
>VWZN01018490.1:25999-57494 GCA_013396955.1 Regulus satrapa
AAAAAAAGGATTTTCTTTTAATGCAAGTGCATTTAATTATTTTAAGAGATTGATTGTTTATAGGAAAAACTTTTAGGAAATGTCTTACCTGGATTCCCAGCAAAACAAAATAGTGTGAGAAAAAAAAAAAAAAAAAAAAAGAAAAAAAATTAAAAAAAAGCCTTTTTCACTGGTTTCTCTATATTGAAAGGGAGGCTTCACTTTTATCCTCCCAGTATCACTGGTACTGGTAGTAGCTCTCAAAGAACCACCTTGAAGTGTCTCCTAGAGGGGAAGAACCTTTCAGTGGCATGCATGTACTATTCAAGGTGCTGGACCTTGAGTATCCTGAATGCTGCCCAAAGTCTGTGCCATCTTCCTCCAGACTCTCTTCATTTTTGAAAACGTGGGCAGCACTGATTTGATCTCGCAGGTTGAACTCTTACAGGCTGGGCTCTGGTGCTCCACCATTGATAAGATCTGTGTTCTCACACTGTGCTTGCTCAGGGCTGCCTTTACGAAACTAATTGCAAGGGTGAATCCTCTGCTTTTATGGCTTTGTAAACCATGAAGGGATTCTAAGTGATGTCCTAATTGGTTTCACTGGAAAAATTTCCTGGCATCTATGTTTGCCAGATCTCAGCTCCCTACAAATTTGGGAATGCAAGCATTCTTCTTCCAAGAAAGGACGAGACCCTTTCTGAAATGCAGGTACCCAGCTGTACTCATTCACTGGGGAGTCTTGACTCCCTGCCCAATACAAAAAAAAACTACAACACCCATGGAAAGGTCTTTTCCATACCCATCTTTTGTTGGAGGTGGAAAACGTACTTGTCAAAATCTGCACTGCCTGACTGGATCTTGCTGTTCCCTATGAAGTTCTAAAAAGAACTTAGAAATTACCTTTTAAAAAGTATTATTCTGTGCTCATGCCTACATCAGGGATGGTGCTGCCTTACTTTGCTTGAGCACTCTCCAGCTCTCAGCACACAGTGTGCTGAGTCAACAGGACCAAAACAGCCACTGGTTGAGAGGAAAAGGGACATCAGGCAGGTCCAGTCAATTAAAAGATAACATTTTAGAAATGAAGAGGTTCTGGCATCTCTTATACATTGCTGCTGCTCTTATCTCATAAGCTATCTCTCTTCCCACTCTTGTCCCTGAGTCCTGTCTACAGATGTATTCAGTGCTCAGTACAGCTGGCATGGGGTTGGGGGAAAGGGTCCTGTGGATGGGTGTGGGAATACTGATGGGGCTAGTCCTGGACCAGTGGTGAGGATGGTCTTGGGCTCTGAGCTGTTCCCTCACTCTGTTCATCTGCAAGGACATTGGGTAGAGAAAGTGTTTCTCAGAAAGCCTCCGCTGCTTGTTATATTTCTCCTGAAATCCGTGTATCTCACAATGAAGGAGCTGGGAGTCTGCCCTGGCTGCTGTTTCAGTCATGTCATCCCTTCCAGAGGAATCATCTGTGTCCTTGTGGTGGTGAGAGGTCAGCCCAGGTGCCTCTGTTCCACAGCGGCTCACGAGGAACATCCCAGCTCAGGGGACAGCCCTGCTATCTTCCCACAGCTGGGAACTCTTATCTCTCTGCTATCCCGTGCCCACAGCTGCCAGAATATGTGAGGGCCTCTACCAAGGCTTTGAACAGTATTATACACCTCAGTGTCTTTCTCTCCTTCAGTTTTTATTGCCAGGCGTTTGGGCATATCAGTGCCTCCTAGAAGGCAGGTTAGAAACCTCTGATGCAAAGTCCTGCTAATCTCAGGAAGGACCTCTGGCCGTCTCAAGTCCAGCCAACTGCTTGCAGCAGGATTAACTTCAAAGCTTGTTTTGACTTGACAGGATTTAGAATTGATGCTTCCTATTTTTACTGCGCTCATGACGGTAGCTTTAATAGTATTTGATTCAAAGTACTTCTCTAATGTAATTCTGAAGTACTTCTCTATTAGTACGTAGTTTTCTTTCATTGAGACCTTCCCCTTATCGCTTTTGGAAGAGCTGGCAGGTGATTAAAATGTTCACTGCAACTTTGATAATTTTAAATAATGCAGCTAAATGTTTGCCCACAGAGTAATTAGGTATTCATTGACATGAGAGCCAATATTCTGTGTTAATCTTTTAGGCAGGCTAGACTGTGAACTTGAAGACGGCTTTTAATGTCAGTTTTAAATTCCACATGTCTCTTTTGTCAGAAGGTTCCAAGTTAACTTCCTTAGTTACCGTGCCAATTTCTTACATTTGTCAAATCCACTTACCATAATTTTTAATGATCGTAGCCCAGAGAAAGCAAATACCACTCTGCTCTCTCAATCTGCCCAGAGAGAGAGCTGAGGCTAGCTGGGGTGCTGAAATTCCTTTGGATTAAACAGAGGAACAGAAGCAAACATTTTAGTTTTTTCTCAACTATTTTCTATGTAAGAGGTGAGTTCTGAATCATAGGGTCTCTGTGGCCTTTAAAGAGACACAGAGGAGGGAAGTATCAAATAAAATAATGAAGTTGGTTCTTTCCCCCCCTCTTTCTGGCCAAAATTTGTCTGAATCAAATTTGTCTGAATCACCCTGTTCCTCCTACACATAGGAAACTCATAAAATAACACTGCTTTTCACCTTTCAGACTCTTATGTCTGCTGCAGTCCAGACTGTGCTGTAACTCTCACTGGTTTTGCTGAAGAAATTGCAATAACTCTGGCAGCAGTATTATTACTTTTACAATTATAGATCTCAACACTCCCCAGGCATTCATATTTATACGATGCAGTCTTTCCTGGTAAAAGTCACATGATAAGACCAGTATCTTAGCCTTTGTGTTGCCATAGGAACAATCCAAACCTAAGGCATCTCCCTATAAAAGTAAATACATTTAGCTTCCTGCTAAACAGGCATAGGAAAGTCATATTATTTTTAGACTAATGGCATTTTAACTTTTAATATCCAGAATAATTCAAAGTTAGATGAGTTTACACTAACAATCTTTCCATTTGTCGTGGGATGCCAGAGTGCAGCCTTCTGCTAAATTTGGAGAAAACCACAGCTATTTTACCCTTCTTTCTAGCTGTGGCCTTTCTTCTTGTAACTTCCCTTTAAGCCCGTACAGATTTATTGTGCTGCTGAATTTACCAGTCTAAGATTTGTCCGGATTACCCAATTTCCACTGTCATCTTGATAGAAAAATAACGAAACCAATACTTTAATGTCAGTTTATTAGCTTTAAAAAAAATTGTGTTGATCTTCTGACTGTGCTGGGATGACTATGAATGTAAGCCTGAATATGTATGCGATCAGAGAAGCGAGACCAGTCATTGCTCAAAGCTCTTCATCCTCACAACTCACTAAAGCATTTTCCTTTAGATCAAGTGTTATGTTGGGGATTTTTTTGAGCAGAGATATCTTTTTCTTGTAAGTGTAGTGATGCACGTAGAATTCTGCCTGGATATTTGCCTCGGTGAAGCGTATGGTGATCTGGTTATGGGGCTGATTTCCAACAAGCATGTGTTTGTTCTACAAAAATTTACCACACACACGTCACAACTCTGACGGTATCCCAGTTCACCCGATCTATTTTCTTCCTCCTCATCCTTTTCCTGAGAATCCCTCTGATTTCCTTGTTCCTCAGGCCATAAATGAGGGGATACATTAATGGAGTAATGTTGGTATAGACCAGAGACAACACCTTGTCCCGAGCTGGCAAGTAACTGGACTTAGGACGAATGTAAATGAAGGTGGCACAGCCGTAGTGCAGGAGGGTGATGGCCAGGTGTGACACGCAGGTGGAAAAGGCCTTGCCCCTTCCCCCGGGGGTGGTGATGCGCAGCAAAGCCACAACGATGCAAGTGTAGGAGGCCAGGATGAGGAGGAAGGGGACCAGCAGGAGGAGCACGCAGCCAGCCAGCAGGGGCAGCTCGGGGGTGTAGCTCTGCGTGCAGGCCAGGTGCATCACGGCGGGGATGTCGCAGAAGAAGTGGTCGATGCGGTGCGAGCGGCAGAAAGGCAGGCGGAACACGGCCGCCGTCATGCCCAGGGAGATGGCAAAGGCTGCCAGGCCACAGAGCAGAGCCAGCCTGAGGCACAGCCCCTGGCTCATCACGGCCGCGTAGCGCAGGGGCTGGCAGACGGCCACGTAGCGGTCGTAGGACATGACGGCCAGCAGGAAGCACTCGGCCCCGCCGAGGGCCACGAAGAAGTGCATCTGGGCAGCACAGCCCAGGAAGGAGATGGTGCTGCCACCCACCAGGCTGAGCAGCGCCTTGGGCACAACCACCAAAGTGTAGCAAAACTCGATGGCAGAGAGCTGGCACAGGAAGAAAAGCATGGGGGGACGTGAGGGCTCCATCAGCACCGCCACGACGATCATCGCGTTCCCTGCCAACGTGACCAAGTGAACAGTGAGGAAGATCAGGAAGAGCAGGACCCTCAGACGGAGCAGCCCAGAGAAGCTGAGCAGGAGGAACTCCATGGTTGCACCAGTGCTCGCATTGTCCCTCTCCGTGCAGCCCTCGCATGGCATCTGCAGGAGAGAAACAGAAGGGAAACAGCTGAATTCAGGGCCTGGCAATCAGTTCCATATAGGAAATAATGTTGCATTACACTGTAGAACAAGTGTAGTAAAGCTTATTGGGTAGAGAGGAAGGCAGTTTGATGGAAAAGAAAATCCCCGAACTCCAAACCTGGTTTCACTCAGCCACATTCAGCATGCTCTCAGACCCATATTCTCACAACTACCGAAATTCTTGTGCCCAAACCATCTTCCTAGGATTCTTTGCCCCAACACTGGTGGCAAAGACTATCAACTGTTGGGCCTTCTTCCTTTTTTCTGAGCTGCTTTTAGGTTTGTGGCCATCTGCAGGTTTTGAAACATGCACTAGGTACCCTTTAGGAGTTGACACTGATTAGTCTGACTGAGATGTCCTGTTTTGAATCTTCACTGGGCTCTCCCTCCTGATCTGAGTGTCCTAAGAAGACAGAGGCCAGACAGAAGCATTTGGGTTTTGACAACCATCAGCAGCTCCTTGGTGTTCCTTGTGCTTCCAGTCCCGGCCACTCCTGTTCATTCTCTATTCACAGCACTTCTGCAGTCCCCTGCATCTGTGCCAGAGATGGACAAGGACAACTGCTTACATCTTTAGAGCTTCTGTGCTACAGCCTGACTCCAATCAGTGGGAATCGGAGGTGTTCTCTGGATTTGCCCTTCTCCACAGTGGATCTGCCATGAGGTGCATACAGAAAGAGGGTCTCAGTGGTTAGATGTGAGGATTCCAAAATTAGGGCTGACATTTTGGCTGCTTACATCTTTATGCCTGGCTCAGCCCTATGGCACCAGAGTTAAAATAAACAAACTTCCATTCTCAAAACTAAAGAGGTCCCTGGCAACATGCATACTATATAGCAGTTTTTTTTAAGTAAAACACAATCCTAATATCCTGGACTTGGAGACTGAGATCTTTCTTTTCACAGGAAGGACAGAAATTTCCTAGGAATGTGGAGGGATACAGAGCTATTTAAGATGAAAAATCTAGGAAAGATAAGAATGTAGAGAGACATAAAAAAAAGAAAATATATATACTGGTCATGGTTGAACATTGCTCACATCTTCATCAATGAATACTGTATTAATTACAAGGAATAATTCCAACTCCTTCTACACTTTGCCATAAAACAAAAATAAAATCAGAGATTCCTTGAAGACTTATGCCTATATAAAAATCACAGCAATATTTAATTGTGAAACAAACTGGAAAACTACATGAAATGTCATCAAAGACTAATAGAAGGAATATGAAATCAGTGGAAAAGCTATTAGTGGAGATGGTGATTTTCCTGGAAAAAGATGTTTCAAAAAAACTCCAGAAAAAATAATTAATACAACTGAGGAGATGAATCTGCTTAAAACCTACAGACCTTTGTCTTTTTTTTTTTTTTTTTCTTGAAGGTTTCCTTGTGATTCAGTATCTCAGCAGCATTGAAAACATCTGGGGACTCAGGTGTACGTGAAAAAAACCACAATTATATTAGCTGAGGTGCAAAAATAGGATTTTAATCTCTCTGCCTCAAAGCATGAGTCAGCACAATTAACAAGCTAGGAAGAAACTATTGTAAACTCCAAGACCAAAAAAATAATTGACAGTCCGTCAAGACCAAAAAGGAGCACTTTAGAGAACAAAGAAAGCAGCGATTGTGCAAAAGTAAGTAAAAAATACTTCTGCTTGACACAGTTTCCAGCAGTTATAAAGCCATGGTTTACTCCTACATCCACGTTTTGCTGCTGCATGACCTCCCCAAGAGCAGTTCTAAGCAGTCTGGCTGTAAATCTTTCTTGATGCTCTATGCAAGTAGAAGGTCTTCACTGAAAACAGGAGTAATGGGCTGGTACATGACTGTGGACTGAGCCACTGAGGACCAGCTGGGGCTCCCTTCACTCCAGGTGCTGAGATGTGAAGTGGATTCTCCAAAACACAACAGGGCTAAGAAATGGGGAAGAAGCAAGGGTTTCCCTTCCTTTCGTTTGGAGCTGCTTGCTTCGGTGACAACATACCTTCTCTGGGTTAAAAGGCATGAAAATAGAGACTTCTTCCCCTTGACGGCGTGTGCTGTTCACTCTGGGCTGAGATTCTGTTTCTGCCCAGGCTGGGCTCCCTCTGGCTGAGGCTATCCCTAGGGCCAACATTTCCTTTCAGCATCTTGTAGCCACCCCCTCTTCTCCTCTGCAGGACCCAGCCCCTTCTATGCCGTATGACACAGAAATCTGTCCTGTTCCCTGCTGCCTCTGCCCTCCCTGCACCAAGGACAGGCAGTTCCATTCCTCCCAAGAAAGGGGAGGTTGCAGGTTTTCTGTAAATCGAGCAAGAGGATGTAATTGCATCTTCAGAGGATGGCAGACTTGCAGCACCCTCCTCTTTCTCCCTTCGCTGAAACAATTGAAAGTAGCTGATTATTGATGGGGCTGCTTTGTACCTGGCAACGTCTTGAGTAACAAAATGCATTGCTTCTCTTCTTAAATAAAAATAACTCTGTGGGTCTCTAAGTAAGTTTAAACCAAACTAACTGAGGCAAAGCAAAACAGATATAAAAACTTGAAACGTGTCTGTGTGTGGAGTTTTCACCAGTTCAGGTGAAAGCCATTATTCTTACTGGCCATTATTATATTATATATTATATATTATATAGTCTATTATCGTATATTATACTTACTTATTCAGCCATTATTTCTTAGTGGCTCAGATGAAATCACCATTCAGCAGTTGATAGGACAGAGATTATTTTAGCCCAATTTATTTTTATTGCCATTGTTACATTCATTCCTGGCCACTTACACTGTAATAATTAGAGAACTGTAGCTTTATGTGAGTAGAAAAGAGAGGCAAAGTCAAGATTTCTGACTGCTAGCATGGATCTGCTTGGCAGAAACGTGTAAATATGGTACCTCAAGGTTTTTCACAGGACTTAGTTTAGAAGGAACCTTTTCAAAATGTTCTTCTATTTTATTGATGTGGCCTAGTCATTTTGGAACAAAACTGCCTCATGCATGGGTCCAGCCTGGCACTAGCCGAGTTGGGAAAAGAACCTGGGCTTCCAGTGGACCGCAAGAAACGGAGTCAGGAAGGGGCAACAAAGACCAACTGGGCTGCAAGAGTAACGATGTGTCCAGCAGGTGAAGGAAACAAATTATTCCTCCTTATCTGTCACACATGTAGCCACATCTGGAACACTGCCAAAGTTGTGTTTAACTCTTTTTACTCTGTTTTAAACCTGTTCTTTAACTTGGAATTACAGCTGTGACAGTGGAGTCTATCCTCTTTAGTTTCTCATGTCATTTCTTTAACTTTCTTTTTTTTAAATTTTTTTTTAATTTCAACTTTTTTTTCATTACACATAATTTTTTAAGGTTCTGCAAATAATTCAGGGCACTGAGTGTTTTTAGAGCATTTGCAAAACTGAATTCTGAATCTGTCTTGAATTCTAGGTACTGTTGTATAATACTGAACAAAACAGCAACCATGAAGCCTCTCTCAGTGATGTGTTGTCTCTGCAGCTGTAACAGGAGCAAAATCGAGGTGCTGTTTATTTTCTAATTACACCTAGCAAATTGGGTGGATTATAAATGGAAACAAATCTTTACAGTGAAGTCTATTCTAGTCGAATGCTTTGCAGAGTAAGATTTGTTCCCTCTAGTAAACTCTGTGAGAATTTCAGGGCACCAGCTGATTAACTCACGTAGAGTTTATCTTTGTGTTAACAAATAAAATTCAGGAGCTCTGGTGCCATTTCTCACTTTATCCTCTTCTCTGACCCAAACTGCAGGAGAAAAATCTGCTGCCTCAATAACAATGCAGAAATAATTATGTGGAACTACTTTGACAAGAATGTTCCAACTTTCTCATCTTCAGATGGTCCTTTCCTCCTGCTGGACTGGAGGTGAACTGAGGTGAGTCAGCACCTACCCAGTAACCAATACCACACAGTCAGCAGTTATGTGCACTAATTTTATTTTATTTTATTTTTTTTACCATAGTGCCCAGCCTTACACTGAAACAAATCAGGCAAATTACTGTTTCAGTTTGTGTGTGTGCAGATAAGCCGTCGTTTATTAACATGCAGCTTACACCTCCACGCAGTGTTTCAACACACTCCCACACGTTTGTTACCTCCAAAACACGGCTCCCCAAAGAGGGGAGTGCTAGCTGGAGCGAGCTGTGCAGCCCAGTGCCAGAACACACAGCAACCAGACAAACAACAAGCAGCAGAGGATGAGAATATGCATGTCAAAGCCACTCTGTGCTTCCTCCTCCAGCCCACACCTTTCGGGTTCCCAGCAGTTCCATTGCATCAGCTTACAGCTGAATTCATAATGGATTATTAAAAGCTGCACGTTGGCATTAGTGTTTGCATGTCTTGACTCTGCAGCATGTTATGGAGCTGTACATTCTGCCTTGCTGCAGAGTTCAGCCCTGCTCTCCACCCCCGCACTCTTAACTGTGTGATTTTTTTTCTTTTTTCTTTTTTCTTTTCTTTTTTTTTTTTTTTTTAATTTTTTTTTTCAGGACATGCCTGCAAGGCTTTGGGACTGGCCTGCCTTGGCCCGAATTTGTATAAAGAGTTTCTTGGAATTCAGCTACGGTTAATGAATCACATGGTATCAGCTTCTATCAGCAATTGCAACATACTTCAGAGGATATTCCCCTTGTTCAGAAAAAGGGCCAGTGCTGGGCTTGCCTGTCCATACCCGTGAATGGCCAGCCTGCTCCAAAGAAGGCAAGAGAAACTGGGAAGCTCAGAGAAATGTGGAACAATCTGGGCAAAATGGAAACCACGGAGAGAGGTACAGGAAACCTGGAGGAGAGAAGGGACAGCCAGTCCCAGCAATGGCCAGGGAAATGGCACACTCAGCCCAGACAACACAAAGCTCTTCAGCAGGCTGAAAGCAACGTTCAAGCAACGCGAACCACCTAGCCACTGGCAAAAGAGAATAAAAGGGATAAGAAGGATTGCAGGGCTCCTTTGCATGCAAAAGCACACTGATATTGATCCTCTGGGGGTATCTTACTGCTGTAGAAAGCAAAGATTTTGGCTGTCGTAGCTGAACTGGTGTTCTGCTGCAGGTATATTCAGTACCTGCTACTGTGAAGTAGCTACTGTGTTATTCAGAAACATCATAGATTATCTGATTAGAGAACTTAGGGCAGTTTTAGGGTAGATTGCTTGAATTTGCTTTGGTGGTTGCTGAAATGCAAGATTCACTCAATTAAATTAAAATGTTAAGAGTGGCAATGTAAAAATGAATGCTAATATCTTTTGAGAAAAAGCATTTGTGACTCCAGTACATCTGATTATGATCATAACATAGCAGGGCCAAGGGCTGAAAATTACAGCACCTTGACAGAGGCTTTTTAACAGGTATGGGATCCCTATTCTGTAGTAAACAGGAACCAAGAAATGTTGTCTAAGAGCAAGGCAAGACACTGAAACGACTGGGCATAGCCTTTAGGAGGAGCAGTGTATCCTTATTCCCACAGTGTTCAGAGCTTTCTGGAAACTGGGAACTGAAACTGGCTGGGGTAAGAGCAGGATGGCTGGCATCAATTTGCCTTGGTGAGAAAAATCATCACAGTCTTCTCCTCGAGTTTCTGTTGCTTGGCTTGATAAACAATGCCTGGGAACTCAGTCTGGGGAAGATGCTGAACCATAAACCAACCAAAACAGAGTTTTGCAAAAAAAGGGCAGGCAAGCTGGCAGCTAACTGCTCCTCATGGTTTGTTAAAGGTGGGGCATTTCTTTCACCTTATTGTACTTACTCATAGTGTAACCCAGCCAAAGGCATTGTCTTGCTAAAAAAAAAGTTTGTACTGATCAGTTATTAGTATCATAAATATGCAAGCTTTTCCCATTTGGAAAAAATAATAGAGTTACTAGAAGAAAACTCATTTAGAACTAGAGAGTGAAAGGACAAATCTAAAATACGAATTCATGAAGGATGAAAATATTTAACCTAAGAACAGCAAGTGGAAATGAAAAAGAGAAACAAACTGAAAATTAGGCTACAGGCCCTGGAAAATATTAACTGGAACTCCAGGAGTTAAGACAAGAAAGAAGTTGAGGATAGTAAGAAAGACTGATATTCTGAAGACAGATCTGAGTTTTCTTCTTGTATCTGAAGTTGTTTTCAGATTCATTTGGACAACTTTGTGGATGTCTCTGTGGATCCAATTAAAAGTTTGGGGTTTAACTACCTCCAGCCTGAAGGGCTCATCTGGAAAGAAACAGAACAGCTACAACTCTCATGGTCTTTGAAGGAGCTCAGCAGTGTTCAGCCCCTCTTGGGGAAGGGATGACAGCACTCTGGGGCCTTGCTGAGAATCACTGGTGTTGACTTCCAAAAATCATGTATTTATTGTTCCCTGTGCAATGGTAAATGAGACATTGTCTCACCTGAGCTCTTCCTTGGGGTGGCAGTGACTGAGACACTCCACCTGGGGACATCATTTATTTTTTTCTTAATTTGTTCTGATGCAACTATAGCCATTGGGGGACAAGAGAGAAAAACTCATTGTCTTATGAAGTTCTCCACAGGAGACACCATCCCAAGCTGATGCTCTTCACCCCCAATGTACTCAGCTACTACTCATTTCATCCTCTTCCTTCCATCTCGTGTTTGGTCATCTAGATTAGGATTTCTCATCTGTGTCACTTAGAAGCCCAAAGCTCATTTTCAGAATAGTGAGGTAAATAATTATTAGACCAACATGCTTTTCCAAAGAAGCTTTGGAAAATAGCTTCTAGATAGAAAATTGTGGAAAATAAACTGTAGAAACCAGCATCCCAGACTGAATGTACAAACTCCAGATGAACTGGAGCTTGTTTAGACAGAAGAACTGTGGCAGACATTCAATATGCATGGTTGGGCATGGAGATGGGCTGTAGGATCCATTCTAGCAATGAACTCTTGAGGTTGTTTCAAGCTGTGTTTCAAGAAAGTCAGCTGGAGGTGAAAGAAAAGAGCAGTCTGTCCCTAATTGTGGAAAGAATCTGTTTTGGAAAACATACACACAGTGGCTGCCTGTGTGTATGTTTTCCACTGGATGGCAGGGGAGCAGGTGCTCAGTCAAAAAGCCATCCAGCTGTTGCCTTCAGCATCCTTTAGCATCATTTCCACTTATTGTTTCACCCAATGATGTACATATTATCTACTTCCATTATTTTGTTTCTTGTGTCCAGAACATCTCTAAATTCTTACAAGAGCAAACGCTGAAACAACTCAGTGAGAATTCAGCAAACTATTCTTGGTACAAAGCCCAGCATTGCAGCACCACTGCAGAATACAGGGTGAGATGCAGTAAAATGTTACTAGTACAGTTGTCCAGGAACACAGAATTACAGGAAATAGTTTCAAGACAAGTGGATGCAAGAGAGAAAGACTTCTAATAGCTTTTCTGCATGAGGACCTGCTAGAGATAGGGAAGAGACTTATCAGTCTGCCCTGTCTATAGATATGTCATATATTTAATTTCTTCATTGTGCTTCTTGGGTGTCCAAAGCCTTTATCTGAAAGGAGACATCACATGGCACAACAGAATCATGAGCTGCTTGGAGGAGAAAAACAGTAGGTCACAAAGGACAAAAAATATTAGGCCCTTATCAACTTCAGTGAGTCTCAGTGAAGATGTGGCAGTAACAGAGGACTCACACTTGGCTGAGCTCTCTGGAAATCCCAGGAGTTGTACTTGATCCTTGTGGAGTCCCTTCCAACTCAGGATATTCTATTCTATTCTATTCTATTCTATTCTATTCTATTCTATTCTATTCTATTCTATTCTATTCTATTCTATTCTATTCTATTCTATCTATTGCTGACAAATGCCCTTCAGCTGTCGGAGTCCTGAACCCTGTTCTGGATTGAGGAACTCTGGGCACACCTAGAATTTCCAAGAGAAAATACTCATATTTACATGTTGGCTGATCAGTACACAGATCTAGGTCTTGGATGGGTGATCTAAAGCCTGATATACCTCTGGTGCCCCATATGATTTCCAGTCTCACGGATCTATTTGGTGCAAGGCTTTTATTCTGAAATAAGCTGCTTGTTAAGGACATGCTAGCTGATCTGCATATTTATGCCTTTTCCTTTCTATTCAGACACTGAAAAGAGCTTCCTCCATATTCAGTTTTAGCAACTTTCTTTTATTAGCAAAACCTAATTTTCCCTGATTTGGGAACATAGGCTGAAGAGCCTGTCACAGCCTGAGCAACAAACCAAGCTAAGTACTCAGCAGTTCTTTCAGGCTGCTGAATGAGAAATGTAATGAAGCTGCATCGAGACACCATAACGTTCTCCAGTGCCACAAAAGGCCTTCACGGAATAACAGAAACATAAGTGACCAGCCTGGAGCACCCAGCCTCCTTCTCAGAGCCAGAGTATCACTAACCCTGCATCCCATCATGATGGACTTTTCTTACAGAGTCCTGGGAGCCTCCAAGGCTGGAGACTCCTCCACCACTCTACACGTCAGTTAAAGTGCTGGGCTGCCTGTTAGTGAAAATTTTTCTGAATTTCCAGCCAGAATCCTCTGAGGTGTGATTTACAGCTACCAACCATAACTGTTGGTTTAATGGAGCTGTAATAGACCTCTGGTATTTGGGACTGGCAAAGGGAAATAGGACAGGAAGGAGGAAAAACAAGATCAAGTGCATCAGGACAATGTTGGAAACAGCCTCTTAGCACAGCTTAAAGATGGAGTAGCCTTCTTTATTATTTTTTTTTTCTTTTCATAAAGGCACAAGGTGATAGATTTGAAGGAACAGAGGTACTGAAGACCTTTGCAGTGAGCACCATGTAAATGCAGTTTCCTTTAAGCTGCTGTGCTCGTTGGCCAGCAGTCTTTTTGTGCTAGGCAACTGCATTTGAGCTGGTACTGAAATGGAAAACGTGAAATCCTCTGTCTTCTGTGGTATGAGGCAAGTGCTCAGCTGGAAATACCAATGAAACTCCTCAATATTTGCATGTTCTTAAAAACTGTTTTTTATTTGTTCTGGGCTTTGATGAGAAGAGAAGCCTTTTGCTGCCTACGTTTTGGAACAATATTAATGCTGCAAAGTTAGGTCACTGAGATAGGACTCTTGATATGTGTTTCTCAACACTACCACTGGACACTAAAATCAGAAGAATAACTTAATTTGAACTAAGTAATGCATATTGTTGTGTCTAAGAATTAAAATTTTTTCCTAAGATGCTCCAAACTAAGCATTTATCCAGCTTTTACCCAAGATGGAGAAAAAAATATCCATATTTTCTCAAATCACTATGGCTTGGAGAAACCGCAAATCTCCTTTTGGAAGCTCTATGACTATTCCCAGAAGCACAGTTGCTTTCCCAGACAACAACCCTCCTACAGAGTTTTCTTTTCAGGCATTCATATTAGACTTAATAATATCCTTTTTGTGCAGAAAAATCGAGGACTGTGGAACAATGGAAATGCCTGCATGGCAGGTGGAAAGCAAGATGGAAAATACACTACTGCTTGTCAATTAGTTACACATGCCAGGAAAGTTAAAAGGGAACAAGGCCACCCTGAAAAGAGTGAAGTCACTGGTAATAAAGATTTTTCATTGTCCCACAACATTAGGCCCTATCAAAAGGGGAAGCAGACCAACCCTGCTATTTGTCTCATGGGATATTCCTTTAGAGGAGAAAAGCTGTAGAAAAACATAAATTTTCACAACCCTGTTGCAGTGGAAGGTCAATAATCTGAATGGTGTGCTGGCATCCAAGCAGATAAATGGGCTAAAAGCACTTTCCACTACACTAAGGAAGAAAACAAAATTCTGAAAATTCAGATAATGAGACAAAAGCAGAAATATTTTTCCATGGTGTCAGGGAAGTTTGATGTACTGACAGCATTAGGCCAGCATTTATATCTCTACCCGGAAACAGTCTCCTCTGTTATGCTGCCTTTTTTTGAGATTCACTTCAGCCCAGGAATGGCTTTGAAATAATGTATTACCTAAAGCTGTAAACACCAGCTTTTTCTCCCCAGTAAAACTTAAAAGACACACTGAGGGTGGCAATAGGACTGACAAGTCCCTCAGCCACCAATGCAGAACACACATACATGGTCCTTGATGTCACAGCTCTGCAGTGCTGTAATTACACTGCATTCAGGTGGAGAACTGGGCTGCCCGTACTTGTTCTCTGGGGCTGCTGGAGGTGTGAGCTGTGGGGTGCTGAGGGCAGCCCCTGGGCCGGGCAGCTGCCGTGGCCGTGTCCTTCCCGTGCCCAGGGCAGGGCCTGGCCCTGGGGCCCAGCCCAGCCCAGCACGGGCTGCCCCTGCAGCCTGGCCAGGGGCTCTGGGAAAAGCTGCCCTGGACAGAGCCCCTGCAGCCTGGGCTCAGCAGCTGAGCAGGAGGAGCTCCTGGGGCTGAGCTCTGCTCATCCTCCGCTCTCCCTCANCAGAACTCTGGAACTGGTGTTTTCCCACAGAAAAAAGAGCTTGTGTAATTTTGCTGTCCTTTCTTCTTACTTTCTGTCCTTCTCTTATAATATATTTTTACCCTTCAGTTCCTTGCTGCTGATTAGCTGCTTGCAGGAACTACCATGGGCTTTTTTGGGAGAGCATCTCATGTGTTTAAGTCCTACAAATCCTACAGATTAGCAGATGCTGTCTAAGTTCTCTTTTTCTTGTGTTTTTTGCTGTACCTTATTGTATTTTGCCTTGCAAAAAAGCAATGAAAAATTTCACAAAGGAGAAAAAAATATGAGATTTCCAGAAAAACATAAGGAGCAACAACTAAAGGCCCCTAGCCCAATATCTTGCTGACAACAAGGCTAACTCTAGTTAGGTAAAGTTCTTTAAGGGCTTGAACACTTCAAGGGATGGTGCATCCAGAACTTCTCTGGGCAACATGGTCCCATGCTTCACTACCTCCACTGTACAAGATCTCTTATATCTTCTGTATGTTTCGTCTAAATGTATTCTCTTTCTGTACAAAACCACTGCACCTTGCCCTGAAACTACAGGTCATGGTAAAAAAAGGTCTCTTTCTATCTTCCTTATAAACCATTTTTATATATTAAAAGGTCCCAATAAGATCTCTTCAGTCTTTACTCCTCTTGGCAGAACCACCACAAGTCCCTCAAATTTTCTTCATAGCAGAAGTGTTCCAGGCCTCTGACCATCTTTATGGCCTGCCTCTGGACTCGTTGCAATTTTTCCATATTTTTCCTGTGCTGGACTCCAGAGCTGGACATAGCATTCCATGTGGAGTCTCTGAGAGCTGAGTAGAGGGGCAGAGCCACCCCCATGACCTGCTGGCCACATTGCTTTGCATGCAGCCCAGGATACAATTGGTTTTGGGGGTTGCAAGTGTTCATTGTCAACTCATGACCAGCTTTTCATCCGCCAGTATTTCTGATTTTTTCTCAGCCATACCACTCTCAGGTTCCTTAGTTGTTTACCTTGATCTTTTCTGATGATGGGAGAAACTTAATTCCTGTAGTACCTATCTTGAGTTTCAGAGGCTTTAGAGATGTGGGAAGAGGGAACTGATGAAAAAAATTAATTTGTTGAGTACCTCAGCCTTCTCCATACCAGTTGTCACCATTTCTGCTGTCTTATTTATCAGGGGGGTGGGATATGACATTTTGTTTAATCTTCCTTTTCTGGTCAATGTACTTATAAAAGTCCTTCTCATTATTCTTTCTAAATTAAGTTCCAGCTGTGCCTTGTCTTCCCTGATCTCATTTTCTAGTGTTTAGAGCAGTTAGGAACATGAAAAACCTCAGGGGACTCCTGTCTCCCCGAGCTGCTGAAGGAGATACCTTTTTAACACTTTTTACCTCTCTTAGGAGGAGCCAAAAATCTGCATCTACTTATACATTAGTAGTGTAGGCAGTCCTTAACTAAAATAATGCATTTACTGTGATGTGGACAACCCGCACACAAAGTTAGTGTTTATGCACAGGCTTCCACCAACTGTGCTCACCATAAAGTCAGGAAATGTGTGTCACTCAACAATCTCACCCTCTTGGTGTTTGCACATCTTCATCCATCTTCATAACTGTCCTGACACAAGCTGTGATTTGGGACATTCTGACACGGCATTGAGAGGAACTTTTTTCACCAGACCAGGTGTGGGACAGTGACTTCTTCATCGATATATTTAGCACATGGCCAGACAAAGTCATAGTGACCTGGTGTGGTGTTGAGGATAGTCCCACTTGAAGCAGAATTTCTGAACAAAGCACCAGTGATTTGATGACACGGGTATCCATGAAAAACTGATCAATAATAAACGAAGACTTACTTGTGCTTGCAGCTCTGCCTTCTCACATAGAGGGTATTTTACCGTGCTTCCCTTCCCAGCTTGGCTGGGAGCTGTTTCCATCACTAATCCTTTATATTCCTGTCATACTCATTCACTGTCAGGTGAGAGCCTTATCCAATGGTAGATTGAAGTTCAGACCATGTCATCTTTGCTTAGTTTCAGCCCTTGACATCTTCTTAATTGTAATGACAGTGCAATAGAGAGCTCTGATGAAATTCCAGGCTAGTATAGCAGTTTTCTCCAAATACTGCAAGGATGGATTGTAAAAAATCCACCCAATAAAGACCCTACCATTCTCTCTCCATCCCATTTCTTTTAGGCTATCCAGGAGCACAGTATAATAAAACCCCACCAAAACCATGACATTACTGATTGCTATCATTTATTTTTTGAGGAAGCAGATATTCAGACTATAGTGACCATAATCATCTGATAATGGTCACTGCATTCTGCAAGTAATAGTCTGGCTAAGGATTAATTACATCAGCCATGCATATAACTATATTCTTGACATTGGTTTGTATTTTAACTTCTCTTGCAAGGACTATGAGTAAAAGGGGTTTCTAGTTTTAAAGTCTTTCCTCTTTCTCTAAAACCTTCTTGTTGCTGGCACTGCTGCCCCAGGGACAAAGGCACGAGGTTGTTGCACATGATGGCAACCAGCTCCTCAGCCACACTGGTCACAGCTTTGTTGCCCACATCTTTCCAGTCACAGCCGCCATACTACAGTGTCCCTTTCCCTCCTCATGGCCCAAATTCAGGCCAAGTTTTGTTGCTAGCAGCAAACCCACCCAACCATAGAGAGGAAGCCCATTTAGGGTCAGCTCACAAGAGCTGCGCCCTGTCCCTCTCCAGAGGATGGCAGCAGAGCTCACGCAACCCTGGAGGACCTTTTTCTCCACCCTTATAGAGTCACAGAATGGTTTGAGTTGAAAGGGATCTTAAAAATCATCTAGTTCCAACTCCCAAAGTTCAGACTCTGCTGAGGTCCCTGCTGCTTTCAGGCTTGACCTAAGCAAATCAAGGAACATTTTCCAAGGGATCTAGACATGATGGGATGAAGCAGTACTGATAAGTAGAAAAAAATCTGGATGGGAGCTCCAGATAACATCAGGAGAAATTAAAGCAGCAGCACTAGAGGAGCAGAATCACCTCCAGCCAAATGGCTGTACTGGTGGATGCCCAGGGTAGGGGGATCCTACCTGGATCTCATCTGGTGTCCCCCATCCTGCAACTTCCCAGGCTGTGCAAGGAGAGCTGATTTCCTACATTTCTCATTTTTAAAAAATGGAATTTCAAGGGTTTGGAGAGGCTGATTTAACACACCACAGAACTGCCTGTTGAAAATAAAATGTATTTATTTCAGCAAGCTATGGAAAGTGTGTTAAGGGTGATGAGATCAGCATGAAACAGGGGCTGGGAAAATTTATGAGATAAGAAACTTTCAGTGTTAAATAAAGGTGAATGTGCCTTGTACTAGTTGTAGATTATTTTCTTTAAAGTTATTCCTTTTATGGTAAGCTATTTCCAGAGTAAAATTAAAATTCTATATTTATAAATAAATATGTCTACATCAACCAAAAAATGTCTACAACAGGGCTGCAGCATTGGTGGATAGGGGAAGAGTGTTTAACATTATCTACTTTTCTTCTGCAAAGAATGTGAAGCTGTACAGCATCAAATGGCATCCTTATCTCTAAACTGGGAGTGGAGAACTTGGTGGGTGTACTGCTCCAATGGACAGGGACCTGGCTGGATGGACACACTCAGAGAGCTGTGGTCAAAGACTCGGTGTCCAAATAGAGGCCAATGGTGAGCAGCATTCTTCAGGGGTTGGTGTTGGGACTGGACTGTTTAACATCTTTGTTGGCAACGTGGGCAGTGGCACTGGGTGCACCCTCTGCCAGTTTGCTGCTAACACCAAAATCTGCAGGGCTGTCAAGATGCTGGAGGGAAGGGATGCCATGGCCAGGCTGGAGTGCTGAGGCCTGTGTGAACCTCATGAAGTTTGACAAGGCCAAGCACAACATCAGCCTGTGAGTTGGGACAATCCCAAACACAGGCTGGGCAAAAAATGGACTGAGAGTAGCCGTGCAGGGAAGGACCTGGGGGTGCTGGCTGGCAAAAAGCTCAGTGTGAGCTGGCAGCCCAGAAAGCTAAACGTGTATGGGCTGCATCAAAAGCAGCATGGTAAGGAGGGCAAGGGAGGAGGGTTGGCTGCTCTGTTCCACTCTGGTGAAACCCCACCTGGAGTGGAGTGCTGCATCCAGCTCTGGGACCCCCAGCATAAAGAACCACGTGTCAAACCCCACAGGTCACATTGCACTGGGAGGGTGTCTCACAGCATCAGGCCTAGCTGGAGTGCACTCCAAGGAAGGGCATTCCTTTTAGCAATAATTAGCTGCAGCTGCACACATTTGACCATGTCACATTTATTTTCCTGATGACCTCTACAGATCTCCGAAAGAAGGTCTCTCGTTACTGCTTTTGTCAGCAATATGCTTTGCAGTTTTTGAAATTTGATTTACCAGGATGGAGAATCTCATTTAGGTTTTGCCATAGTAGTGCTTTGTTGAATCCAAGGGTCAAATAGGGCACTGCCAAGAAAACACTGCAGCAGAAGGGGGAGGAATACTCTGAGAGAGAAAACCAAGAAGAAATTAAAGGAAGCATTAATAACTGAATTGAAAGTGAGGCAGCTGGTTAAGAAAATCAGAAGAGCTTAACCATTGGGATCAAGCATTCAGTCAATTCAAATTTATGAAAAGTCTGTTTGGTTATGTAACTTGGGCAGTAAAAGGCTATATCATCAGTATGATCAATGTCTTGAGATACAACCAAATATGTGACATTTAGGTACAGGTTGCAGGTAATTGTTTGTGCCAGGATCACAGCAATAATCAACATGTTCTCCAGGATTTTATCTCTTGTTGAGTCAAGCCTGCAGCCACTGTTACTGACCAGTAGGGGATAAAATCTTACAAGAAATACCCAAGAAAAGGCTTCAAGGTGACTGCACAAAACATTCTCTGGATACACAGAGACATCTCTTCATGAAAGGGCAGTATTTACCTACACTAAACAGTACATAAAATACTCACTGTTGCATGCAAGAGCTTTTTTAATTGCACCAGTACAAAATACATCAGAGACAATAGCAGAAGCCATGGTATCAGCATTTTTTTTTAAATCACAAAGAATGTAACAAAAGCAGAGGCAAAGATCTAGGTCTCAAATCTTGTGTTGATGCTGCATCTTTCCTCAGCTTTGGAGAATTTGCATTCTAATAAGAACGGCCAGCACGAAGGGGACGCAGGAAGGAAAGCTTGTCGTTGAAATTGATTGCCTTGTAGTTTGGAAGGTTTTCATGATCTCGAGCAAGGTATTGCATTCCACTTCCATCGCTGTGCTCACACAGCAGCCAGACACCTCTCTGGACTTGGTGAGAGGACACAATGTCATTGTCGTGCCCTGCAGCCAGGTTGGTGGCTTCTCTTACTATCCTGCTTTTCCCTTGATAGTTGGTGTGCTCATAGAGAGTGATCTCAGGATGGCTCAGATCCTCAGTGATCATCTGCAGAGAACTGACCTTGTTATTCATCTTTGGACCTAAATAGTTGTGGTCTCCCTCCTCAAGTACCAGAAATTTGCCATTATAGTTTGAATGCTCATAAAGCACCCAAGGCTGGCCAATTACTTTTGCTGAGGAGGCAAGATCATTCCAATCTGCATCTCTTAGATTGGCAATGTCAGAGGTGAATTCTTTGGACAAACCCTGGAAGTCAGCACGCTCGTAAAGAATGATTTTTCCCATTACAGTAGGCCTTTAGAGTTTGAATTTCTTCCTCTAGGAGCTGTTCGACAGCCTGCATGAAAGGAAGACAGAAAACAAGAAATGTTTGTAGGAAGCGTTTTGGACCTTGAAACAAAATGATGGACACCCAGGAGGGAAAAATGAGAAAAGGAAAAATAAAACATTTTGAACAAAGAATAAACATAGAAGTAGCTGGAAAGGAGTGAGGTCATGACGTGTGCATGGCCAAGATGAAGTTGTTCACCCCTCACCATTCTGTATCCCTGGCCCCCTCCACCCTGGCCCTTGGCAGGGTTGGTTTCTCCTGCAGCAGCCCTCTCCTCGTGCCCTGAGAGATGGGCTCAGTCTCTGCACAGGCTGCAGAGCCTCACGGCTGTGCTGCAGCTCTCAGCCCAGCACTAAAGCCTCCTTCCCTTGCCCTGCATTGCCCAGCAGCTGCCCAAGAAACCCTTCCAGTTCTCCCGGACCAGCTGTGCCTCTTACCTTGATGCAGGCAGCTGCAGGGCTGGGGAGAGCTCAGGGCAATTCCTCCAGGGCAGGGCTGCAGCTGGGGAAGGCTGTCCCACCTGCCCCCATTTATACATGCACATATACTCACAAGTCTTGTGAAACACCCCAGTCAACGGAACTGAAAACGTCCAATATTACCCCCAGGGATCAAAACTCATTATCCATTGTGTTTTGCTTTCTATGGTCCTACAATCAAACATCTTCTTCCTCTCATTCGAAAGTCAATCTAAGCATGCATGACTTGATGAGATAGGGGAAGTTCAATTCTCGTTTCTCTTTCTCCTCCAGATGAAAATGAAATCAGAGAGATAAAAAATGTGTCCAAACAGTTTGTGATGCATGTGCTGTAGAATGTTTCTGCCTGTTGCAGTTTATGTTTTTGCTTTTTCTGGGAAGAATATTAAATACACAACATTAGTTTTACTAAGAGTTTTGTTGGGAGACATCCAGGTGGCAGAGAGGGAATTTACGTAGCTTTTTCTTTTTCAGTTGCCTTTTCTCCCTGTATCATTAGTGTTGGAAAAGGCCTCCAAGATCCAACCTTTGACTGAATACCACTGTGTCCATTAAACCATAAAAATGTCACTTCTATTTGTGTTTTGAACACTTCAAGTGATGGTGACCCCACCACTTCCCTGGGTAGTTCATTCCAAAGCTTAACCACTCGTGTTGTGAATAAATGTTTCCTAATATCCAGCTTGAACCTCTCCAAGCACAACTGAAGGCCATTTCCCCATGTCCCTGGACAAGAGCCAAACACCCACCTTGCCACAAGCCCCTTTCAGGTGCTGTTAAGAGAAAACCTATCTGCCCCAAGCCTCCTTTTCTCCAGGATAAACACTGCCTCCTCAAATCTGATGAGCTGCTCCTCATCAGATTTGTGCTCCAGACCCTTCACCAGCTCTGTTGCCCTTCTCTGGACACTCTCCAGCCCCTCCATGTCCTTCTTGCAGTGAGTGACCCAAAATGAACACAGGTTTCCAGGTGTGGCCTGGCCAGTGCTGAGTACAGGGGACAATCCCTGCCCTGGTCCTGCTGGTTGCACCATGGCTGATACAGGCCAGGTGCCTTTGGCATTCCTGGCCACCTGGGAACACTGATGGCTCGTGTTCAGCCCTCTGAAGGTGTGGATTTCCCATCCCTCAAAGGATCCTTTAGGGTCCCTTGCAGCCCAAACCATTCTCGGATTCTGTGACACATGTAATCACATATATATTCATGTATGGTAATAGATGGATGTGATACTATCCTAGATAATAATCAAAACCATCAATATTGTTGTCTCAAAAGCAGAAAGAAGGTCACACTGGAGAACCCAGAAGCAGAATTTAAATAGAGCCCTTCTGGTATGGTGTAAAAACAGCTTCAAAGTCAGAATTCTAAAGCAGAACATGGTGAAAGAAACATAGATTTTTGCAGGCATTCATTTTGCACTCAATACCATTTTATTTTAAATAGTGCTTTATACTTTTGGTTTTGAAAATAAACATTTGAATCTGGTTAGACATGATGTTTCTTTCACAAACATGTCAAGCAGCAATCTTATAGTGCTAAATATGACTCTAAACATATTTCCAATTCAGGCTGAAGTAAATGCTTCAGATAATACTTCTTTTTAATGTTTTCCCTCCATCAGTTTTTTCCATTACTGTCCATGGACCACAGATTTTGTTTCTCCTCATTCCCCCATCCTCCTTTATTTTTTTCTGCAGATGGGTACAAATTATTTCCTACACCAAGTCATTGGTTTTCCCAAATGCCACACTATGGTCTCAATTTAGGAGTCTGGAGGAGCTCTTTAGGAGTCACTGGAACTCTGCTTTGCATAAGCTCTTCTGCTGGGAATTCTGTAGTGAGTGTCCCCAGGACTCAGCCCATCCTCTCTCTGGTCTTTCAAGGTGCTTTGATCTGACTTATTCTGTCCTGGGGTTCCAAGCACCAGAAACACCATCTAATGAGTTACTGAATTGAATTAAACTAACAATAAATTGTAGAATCAGCTCTATTTCTGCATTTTTAAATAACTGCTTTGGGTCACTTATCAGTAGGAACTTTACAGGATCAAGTGACTGGAGGTTGTGCTTCTCCTCTGCTGGGTTTGAAACTAACTCACAGATAATCTGGACAACATTACAAGGTCCTTACTGAAACACTTCTCAGGGTCAACTCTGAACCCTTCTTGCTTTGTCAGTTGTTTAAAATATTTCTGGTTTATATTTTCACTAAATGTTATATGTTGTCATTTTAAATTCTCATGAAAATCTTCATTCACATAAAATGAATTTTCAGCACAAAAGTAACACTATATGGAGATGGATTCTGCATTTATTGATTGGTTTTTAATTTCTGCTTGCATTGGTACNTGATATGAAGATGGATTCTGTGTTTCTTTGATTGGTTTTTAATTTCTGCTTGCATTGGTACTGAGGACACTGTGATGTCCACTCAGGGGAAACTGCAGCAGCCCACCACTATCACAAATAGTGTGGTGGAAGATAGGGAAAAGTTAGAGAGAACTCTGAGACCTGGGTCACTGGGTGTTCATGTTGGGTCTAAGAGTGCCTTCCTCAGGCTCTGAGCACGGCATGGCACTGAGCAGTGTGTGGGGCTTTGGCAGGGGAGCCACGGCTGGATGTGCTTTAACACCTCAGCTACAACCGAGGCGGGGACACGTGGCAGAGGGGCTGCGACAGGGTGTGGACTCTGCAAGACCAGGTTGAAGAGGCATGGGCCCTGCACAGGTCTAAACCTCAAATGGATTGTTCTGTTGAGCCTTGGTGCCTCTCCTCCTCTACAGGTGTCTCCTTCCGTCCTGCTGAGACACGTCTTCCTCTACAGGCTTCCACCGCTTGTGATATTTAAGGTGTGGGAAGACAAGCTTCTAAGACTATGTGAAATACGACAGCATCTGCTCTTTGAAGTTTATCTAATAAAGACCTTTCTGATTCAAAAGGAGTCACAATGGTGTGATCTGCCAGCAAATTTGCCAGCGAGTAGGGCATGCGTATAGGCAGGGATTTCAGGCAGGTAGGAGGCTCGTGTTGGGATTCAAGACACCCACAGCTGCCTGAACACCAACAAGAACAGTGTGTGGGGGGTATGGGCTGGCTGCAAGCCCCAAGCTGCTCTAGCCAGGGAGTGGGAGACACCAAAAGCTCTCAGAGAGCCCAGAGCCCAGCAGGAGAGCGGGCAGGCCGAGGGCTCTCAGGACACTTGGCAGCGGCTGTGAAGGTGCTGGTGGCCGGGGAGTGTGAGGCTGTGCAGGTCTGCACCAGAGCCTTCCGTGGGCACGATCTACAGGGGAGCAAGGGCACGGGGCTGCCTCTCTGCCGTTCTGTTCTCTGGGGCTGCTGCAGGTGTGAGCTGTGGGGTGCTGAGGGAAGCCCCTGGGCCGGGCAGCTGCCGTGGCCGTGTCCTTCCCGTGCCCAGGGCAGGGCCTGGCCCTGGGGCCCAGCCCAGCCCAGCACGGGCTGCCCCTGCAGCCTGGCCAGGGGCTCTGGGAAAAGCTGCCCTGGACAGAGCCCCTGCAGCCTGGGCTCCGCAGCTGAGCAGGAGGAGCTCCTGGGGCTGAGCTCTGCTCATCCTCAGCTCTCCCTCACGCCGCGCGCGCACAGTGACTTGGCCAGAAAGAAACCCTGCTACTGGGGCTTTCCCACCACTAAAACCAAACACCCTGCTGTAACTTTATTGTTCGTTCCTCTTACTTTCAGTCTTCATCCACTGCTTGTTGGAACTATCTGTTTGTAGGGCTTTCTCGGAGGAGCTTCTTGTGTGTTGAAATCCTACAGATCCGCAGATGCTCTCTCAGTTCTCTTTCTCTTGCACTTATAGTTGGGTGTGATTCTACTTCTACTCTCTTGAAAGCAGGAGAGCCATATTCTGAAAAATGCCCTCCCAAAAACTCCAAATTCAGCAAGAAATCCCCAAGCACTAAACTGAGAAGAGACAAATTGCTGGGACACATTAATTGCTGAGTGCAAGGACAATGCAAAGCAGCTCCTTAGACCCCCCAGTCAATGTCACTGCACAGAAATGCCCATCAGGACAGCATGGGTCTGACAAGGCTGAATGGGATGGACAAGGGACATGGATCATCTTTCTTTATATCAAGATTCCTCAGGAGCAATAAGGCTCAGGAAATATTGGGATTTGCCTGTCTTGGTCCTTATGTGATGGGATTGAATGATCCAGGGAGCCAGGAGTGTTTTATATTTGGTGGATAACTGAAGTTGGAAGTGACTTGGCAACCAATTTGCTTGCCATTGGATCCACTTAGCTGCTTAACAGAAGGACAACAGTGAGATGAATTATGTTTGCTGGTGGCTTTATCCAGCCAGGTCTTGAAAATCCTTGAGTACGGAAACCACCCAACTTCTCTTGGTGGTGTTATTTAAAATTTACTGACCTCATCAGAAAAAACTTATTCTCACTGCGCCAGCTGAAAGCTCTCTTGGTTTGGTTTATGTCTCTCACATTTTCAACCTCCCACAATATGCACTCTGAAAAGTTGACTTCATCTTCTCAGTAATTCTTGTGAGAGTTATAACCCTATAATCCTATAACCCTATTACATCTATAAGGTGTTGGAAAGCTGCTGTTAGGTCCTGCCAAAATATTTTTCCCAGCTGAACAAGCCCTATTCCCCAGCTTTTCCTCCCAGAGCAAGTGCTACAGTCCCCTGACCTTCTCCATGGCTCTGCACTGAACTCCCCCAGTTTACCAGCATCATTTTATGCTACATAACCCAAAACTGGATGCAATGTTCTGAATGCTGCCAAAGAAGCAATGAGCCCCTCAATCTACTAACTTAGGCTCCTCTTAGTGCAGCCCAGGATGCTGTTGCTGTTGTCATTTTTGCTGCCAGGGCAGTCTTGGTTCCTGTTCATCTTGGTGCCTACAAAAGCCTCAAGGTCTTTTTCAGCAGAGCTGCTCCCCAGACACAGTCCCCAGTATGCTGCATGCAGGGGGTTCTTCCTTCCAAGATACAGGTCTTTGTCCACTTCAAAATTCATCAGGGTCCTTTGTCAGCTCTTTCCACCTGCCTTCAAGACCCTCTTGGGTGGCAGCTTCGTTGTCAAGGCGTATCACAGGGAAATTTGTTAAACAAGCACCCCCTCACCTCCTGCAGCATGTGTGTCTCAGTCTCCATCTTAGGGGCATGAGGAGAGGTGTCCTGGTGAAAAAGCAACCAAAAAAAGTGATATCTAGTGAGCTGGAAAAAAGCAGCCCCAAAAGGGTAATGATCCTATATGCCAAGAGAGGGAGAGAAGCTGCAAGACACAGTGTGAACGCTCTGTTGTTTCAGCCCATGGGTGAATAAATATCCTTTTTTATGTTAAAGATTGAATAACTAAGGTGTCTGAACTATTTTAGAAACACGGAGATCCTGCTGATTTATGGAGTAACAAACATGAAGATCCAGGTGGGAATGCAGTAGCCTGGTGGAAGAGTGTGGATTTTTACTTTTACAAGACTGTCACTTATCCATAGTTATTAGTGTCATTAGAGAGTTTCTCAACTGACAGAATTATCAGTAATAAGACCCCAGGAGAAAGATACTTCATCCATGAAGTTGGTAAAGAGGTTTTTTCCAGATGTCTTCTCTCAACACTTTCTTCTAGGATAAAGTCTCCCTCTCTTACACAGCAGAAGCGCAGAATTTTAAAATATTTTGACACTAATGAAAAATAAGATTTATTAGGGCTAGGACTTGAAAAACCCAACTGTTTAAATGACAGCACTGTACAGATAAAATCCTCTGTGACTTGGGTCTACACCCAGATGGGGTTAAGAGGCGTGTCACAAGCTTTAGGTGCACTCTGCTGCCCCAGTCCAACCACACGCCAGCTCCCCTGGGCACCCAAAGAGCGCACACAATGCCTGTGTGCACCCCTGTGATCATCTGACAAGGGGCCAGCCCGAGCTGCTGCAGGGCACAGCAGTGCCCTGGAGAGGGGTGAGAGCTCAGGAGCCAGGGCTGTGTGTCTGTGTTGGTGGGGAGCAGTGGGTGTGCTCAGAGCAGCTGATTTACAGCAGGATTCATTCACCCAGTGCAGCCTGGCACGTTACATCCATTTAGGCTCCAGAGCAGTTTTCTGTGCCATGTGGAAGCCAGCCAGCCCATGGGCACTGCTGAGAGCAGGTTCCCAAATTGTGTGGGCTCACTGGGCTGCAGGGCTCCCGTGGGTGGGTCAGGAGATTCCTCCACTGGTGCCTTGGCAAGATAAGCCTTGAACGTGTCTGTCCTGTAAAGCCTGTGGAGCACCCTGCAGATAACCTGTCCTCAGGAAGGTGGTAGGAAGAATTGCTACTTCACGGGCAGAACCAACCACAGAACAAGACTGAGCTGGTTTAGCTCACTGCCAAATGTACAAATTAGGCTCAAGGTCAGATCTTGTCTGCCGGGAAACCAGATGACAGGAGGCATACCTGCTCCCTATTATATTCTGTAATATATGTGCAGATGGCTAGTAGTCAACTGCTGAAAGACAAGATGCATCCAAAGCAGTGCTCCCTTGTCACCGAGCTGGTTTGAATGCCAAGGTTCCACCTGCAGGCGTAATGAAATCTTCACACACCATTTAATGACTAAAGCATGGTCAGAACACAGCACTGGAATGCCTGGTCACCTGTTATTGTTCCCTATAATTTCAGTATTTCGATTATTTCCTTCTTGTTAAGGCAAAAAAAAAAAAAAATTAATTTTGAAGTATTTGTGCCACTTTGTTTTGACTCACTTGCTGAACAAATTGTATTTTCAGAAAGCCTCTTCTGAGGTTCTTTGTAATAGACTCTTCTAGTTCTTTGAAATAGTTTTTCTTCCTGAAACTGGTTCCTCAGACAATATTGGTTCCCATCTCAACAGGTCAACTGATGCATGGTAACTGAAGCCCTGGTTTAATTTTGGCAACAAGATCAAGTTTGACAGCACGAGTGATTCTATCATTGACAAGAGACAGTACTGTGAATTTGGAATTAACCTACACTCTTCCACATCATGTTTGGACAAATACTGATTAACTAGAGGGAACTTCAGAGAGAGAAGCTGGTTTTGAGAGAAGCAAAATTCCCCCAAAATTTTTCTGCCTACCAGAAAAGAACTCAGGTTTCCCAGATGTACCAGTCTTGAAGAAGAGAGATTGCAGAGAGCCAACTTCATAAGATATGATATGATATTATATCTACGTTGTATGTTTCATGTTTTATATTACATATTATGCATTATAGAGTATATACAATATATAATATATAATTCATCTATTATGTATTTCAGAAACCATAGATCATATATTTTATCTGTTATGTGTGGCGTTATTCACACCCTCCATGGCAGGGTGCCCTGCCTGTTGTGAGCTGTGGCAATGGGGTCTCAGAAATGTTGATATCTGGTGGGAATGCCTCAGCAGAACTGATCCAGTGACTTAAGGATGGGTGGAGGAAGAGCATAGGCCTTGGCTGGCTTCTTCCCCCATCCTCTCCTAGTGACTGAATCCTTCCCCACAGGGAGAAATACACACTGATTTCCTCAGAAAAAAAACCCTTCTCTGCCCCCAACATTATTTTTTGGGATCATTTCTAATATAATTCTCTGAGGTGTGATGCCAAATGTACCAGCACATCAATTGTTCACTTGATTTGCAGGCAGGTATTACTGTCAAGGTCAAACTACAGCAAAAATAGCAGAGAAATGCAAAGTACATCCTTATTAAGATTAAAGTAAATGCTCACAAAACCATATTCCCTCCAAAGCAAATAATCTGTTTTTTCTGAAAGCACAGAAGGCAGAGGACAGAACTTGACAAGCATTCAGTCCTGCTCACATGCCTATGGGAAATGAAGTGGTTTCACATGGCCAATCCCTACAGAGCAGATTCTCCAGCTAAAGTGGAGCCAGTGCATGGCCAAAACATTGCTCTTTATGTGCCATAGCCTGAAAAGTCTTTGACGTGTTTTCTTTGCAACTGTTTTCACAGCCTCGTCCAATCTTTGATGTTTCAAGGCTTCTTTTCACAATAAATCAGCTCTCATTCATTCATGAGATCTACGAAGAGGTGATAGGCATGTGGGGGAATTCACACAACCTTACTTTCATTTATGGTTTTGTCATTTACCATGGCAAGATTTAAACTGAACAACGATTACAATTTTTTTGTTGCCTTTGAAGTTAATCTTACTATATTGTCTGCCTTATACAAAATTTCCCCAAAGCAAACTGCTCATGTATTAAGACAATAAGGAACTTCCATCCTGACCTTGACTGATCTTATCTGTACTGTACAGATAATTTCTGGATGCCACAGCTGGGTACATATCCCTTCATCCTGAGCCTGCATGGGTGAAGTGAGATGAGAATTATAAAGGTCACAGGAAACCATAATAAAACCCCTCATCATATCTTAGCAGAGCTCTGATACTTCTGGCAATTATTTCCCTGCATCTCCTCCTGAAAACATGCAGAAACAATAAATAAACTTTTACTAACCATTTCTTGAATCCATAAATTGTCCCCTAGGGGATGGGACAAACATAAAAGGTAGAGGTTCAAAATAAACCCTCATCATTTTTTTGATCTTTGACACATTTTGCCTCCATTCAGGATAATGCAGGGCACCCCTGTAGTGCCAGAAAAACAAACTCCAGATGAGCTCACATTTCTATCAGTAGCAGTCTAACCATACAGAAACAGAAACTCTATTTAAATTAGACCACGTGTGATTTTTGTGGCACTTACCTGCTACCTAAAGAAGTGTCATAATGGAAACCTTCATGCTACACTCCATGTATGATAAATCCTTGGCGTGTCCTAATTTCTTAATATCAAAAATACAATTATTCTGTTAATTTTTTTATGTATGGTCAGACTACATGCCTGTGGTTTTGTATAGTACACAAAGTTACTGAGAGAAATGGATTAGAGAATCTTCATACTTTGCTATTAAAGGGTTATTTTACAGGAGTTGTTTACAGAAGCTGTTTTTACAGGCATTTTCATCAGGCTGATGAGATGTAAGGGTTCTTTGTTAGGGGCCATGCAGCCCTTACACAATCTTGCAGGACCAATACCTGTAGGTCCCCTCTTGTGTGAACATCTGAGCCCTGGACCACCTGGAGGAGTAGGAGTCTGGTGTCAAATCCAAAAATATTATAAATCTGTGTGGGGTGGATTGATATAACAGCATAAGGATCCCAGCTCTGGAATATGCAAACCTGCCTTTGGAAGTGGCCTGCTGACAAACCTGGGTGCCAACCACAGCTTTGCAGACAAAGACTTTGGTGGAATCATGAATGTGAAGCCCAGCACTTTGTGAGAGACTTGCATCTGACTGCACACAGCAGCCATGGGTCTTGGGTAATGAACAACTGAACACTCGGGAAGTTTTCTAAATTGGGGGATTTCGTCAGTGAAGTGAATTTAGGATGCAGGGTTGCACAAAAAGCAGGACAATTTGTGGAACACTGCTGGCCTGGGTGAAGGCTTCCTGGGTTGCTCTTTGCAATAATTTTTCCTTGGAGAGGGAGCACCATCTGCAGTTAAAACTAGAACAGCTAAAACACAATCCACAGACCGTTTTTTTTCTTCTTCTTCTTTTTGAATACTCTTCCCAATGAGATTTTCAATTCAGAGATTCTGGAGAAACAGCAAAGGCAGCTGGCTACATGGAAAAGTTGCCATGCAATAGGTCAGAGGGGAGTGTGGCAGTTGCTCTGAATGACCTTTTAGGATCAATGATATTAAATGTTCCCAGGGTTTGTGAGAGGAGGAGGACAGGATAGGAACAGATTGGGCACCACACTCGCCAGGAAAGCCTTCCCTCTGGAAGCACACATGGTGTGGACACACCACAGGGGCTATCCATGATTTCACTCCCGGTCATGGATTGTTCAGCACTGGCAGAAAGGCCAGAGACTCTGGGGAATCTCCACCCTTGCAGCTGTTCAGGAATCTCATGAAGAGGGCCATGAGTAACCTGTTTTCATTTGGTGGTAGCTCTGCTGTGAAGAAGGCCTTGGACTAGGGGAGGTCCCTTCCAGAATAAATCATGCTGTCAGTAATTCTAAGGAAGATACAAAAGCCTGTGTCACTTTCTGCTTGATTTAATCCTTTGTTCAATTTTGATGAAAAACTGTCATCATCAAGTCATAGGTACAATAACTTGGGGATTACTTGTGGGACATTTATAAATTCAATTTCCCCAATGTCAGACTTCCCTCCCAGTTCAGCAGCAGCTCTTAGCTGCTCTGTGGTCAAATGGAATTCCCCTCCACTGAAGGCTCAAATTCCTTCTCCACCTTCATTTTATCCTCCTGCTACTGAAAAACTTTCAGGAATTCTTTGCTAGACATTTCTACCTTTTTAACATTTTGTCTTTATTTAAAACAAAA
>VWZN01018494.1:6798-19591 GCA_013396955.1 Regulus satrapa
TAAACACACTGATTGAAAGTTCCAACAGCACTGTGTCGCTGTAATGCACATTATGAAATCATGGGTACTAATAATTATTCTGGAATCACTTTAAAAGGACATAATATGGCAAGAAAGAAAAGCTTATCTGTAGGCAAAATTAGCTACATCTCAATTTACCTTTGCATATGCCTTTCCTCCTTTTAATTCCTAGGGGGGGGGAAGAAAAGGAAAAAAGACACACCATTAAGTCATTAAATGTACTGACTCAGGATTTTTCTTAGTGGTTTTTTGTTGTTGTTAAAGCAGGTATTAATCTTTATTTTAAAATATCTTCGCACACATTTGCTAGACTATGCTGTTGTCATTTAGACCTCAATATTCCTAACGCCTTTGGAGCAGGCCATCAAGACACTGTTGTCTGGGAGAGAGGAATGGCAAGTGCCCGAAGCCAGCTGGCATTGGGTGCTTACAAGGTCTGGCCCCAAAGGTAGAATGTGCTGCATGCAAAATTCTGGTACTTAGCACAGTTCAAAGCTTCTAAGCTTACTGCTGCTTGCTGGAAGTGTCAGTCAGGAGCTAACTTTATTAACAGTGCACAGAAATTCCTTTGCTGTCCTGCTGGAAAAAGGGTTTACTTCAATGAAAACATAAACCTTTCCCTAGATTAGTCAAAGTAAAATAAATAATAAGATTACCACATAATTTTGACTAAAGGAATATCTGATGCGATTGCAGCTTAAATTTGCTTTATGAAGTTGATCAGACATTCAAAAATTAAAACCAAACAAAGAAAGAATCAGCAAGGAAAGAGGAGATGAGGGGGAAGAAAGCTGCTTACCTTCCGTACAGACACCCTGCAAGTGCAAGTATCCAGAATCCCTGTTGTGGCGCTGGCACTGATCTTACACATAAAGAAGAACTTCTTCTTCCAGCGAACACAATTTGCCTGTACTACTTCCCTGCAAGGAGAATATGCTCAGTGTGAGTTGCACATACATTCAGAACCATACACTGCAATAAGACAGCTCAAGATTGGTTCCACTCTTTGTAGAGTGACCACAAATTCTGGTCCAAGGCCTGAATAATAATAATAATAATCCCTCATTCTGCTCTGAACAGTGTAGCATAACTAATAATTGTTTCAAACCTTGAACACACTATTAGACCTCCAGAAGAATTCAACAGCCATGTGTTTTTGCAAATGAACGAGAGTGTAATTCCTGCAGTTTGCCTCGGGAGAGTGAAGTCTTCCTGAACAGCAGCTCCCAGGCACTGTCTCCCAAGTTGCTGAGCTTTGCAATGCGCTCGTGATAGTATCTTTGACAAGTAGTTTTTCAGTTCAGAAAAAAGGAGCATCATACAAGCAAAATGACATAAATCTAAGGCCCGGAGAAGTAGAAAGGAGATGATGTGCACTAACCAGACACAAAGTAATGTGCTTGGAGCAAATGAGAATTGCAGCTACATACTGTGAGCTTGCCATTTGAGAGCAAAATAAGCTGACACATCTGAAGGCATCTGTTTCTCACAGGAAGATAACAATCTGACAGTGTGGTGCAGTGAGAAAAAGGCAGAATGTAGGATGCTTTCAGTTACGAATGTCATTTTATAAGGCTCAGACAGAACGTAATCTGTTTGGGTAATTCTGACCAAGAACAGATTCCAAAATGAACAGGCACAGTGAGGACAACTAGAAAGCCTCTGTATCTTAAAAGAAAAATCAAAAAACAAAACAAAACAAAAAACCAAACAAAAAAAACCCCAACACATACAATAAAAATACACTCGTGGTTCAAGTACTTGAGAGACCAAATAACTTTTAAGTCAAATGAGAAGTGGTTAAGACCAAAATAAAGTACAGTCAAACATCCATTTAAAACAAAGTTAGAAGGCATCAAACTACAGAGCAAGTTTCTAGAATAGCTTTCAAATCAGAGAAGTAGAGGTGTAAGAAGTCTTTAGACAAGGTTAACCAGTTTGTCACTAACAGGGCATAAGGACTGGAATTCTGAGGACATGCCTCAATAATCAAAAGTTCTTTTCCAGCCACATGTTTCTAATTCACAACTTGGAACTGTGAGGAAACTGATAATTTCTTCTATCAGTCTAAGCACTGGATCACATATAAAAATATTTCTCCTTTTTCCTCTTCAATTTTTCTAATACATACATTCCTGTGTTTTATACTAACTTCTGACAGCAACTTATTATTGAAGAAGCAGTTGGAAATCTTTAGCAGATAGAATCCTATGGTTTTGCAGAAGCTGGAGCCAGAGTTCATCACGTGTACAGAAAAGAACTGCAGGGCACTCACAAAAGCCCCTTTGCTGTGCTGGTGAGACTGCCAGCTCCAGGGCTCACTGGCACTGCGACTTCCTAAGGTGGGAATAAATCAGCCAGTCTCAAATGAGTCAGTGTAATGACCACAACAGATTCTGATGATACAACACTGAGTCACAATCAAGCATGTGACCTGAAAGGAACAGGCTCTGTCAACACCACGATCTACTCTTTATCTGGAGTGTTTTACATTGCAAACTTACCTGTACTGTGGGAAGAAAAAAAAAATCCCATCCTGGTGTCATGTGAGTTATTTAAATACACAAAAGAACCAGAATTCAAAAAAGGCAAATTGCAAATTGTTACATCTTTGTTGAAACAGGCGCAGACAAGAAGACATCATGTAAAATACACCCTTAAAAGGAACAAGTGATAACTGCTAACATTTGTGACCCATGTAAAACATCACCACTAAACTCAAAGAGTTCACTTGTCATCCACAAAGGTCAGAATTTCTTTCTTTTTTTGATTTATTCTTTCTCATTGCATCCATTTGTTACAGAAGTAGCAGTCATCATCATCCTTCCTGCCTTTCCTTGTCACCCAGGACACCACTGGCTCTACCAATAACACCATCACTTTTGCTGCTATTCAGCATTTTGCTACGTTCTTGTAGTGTTTTTGCTTCTCTAACATTTCCAGTTAGTAATAATGGTACTTTTGTCCACTGAAAAAGTGTTTTTGTAAACTCATAAAGTCAAAGCAATGTGCCAAAATATTTGTATTGCTCAGTATAATAGTACAAGTTGTTTCTGCTTCTCAGAACAGCCTTCTGCCTCTACAGCAAAGTCAAAGCAGCTGCACATTCTACAGTTAAGGTGTTCCAGACATCGCTCACATTGTAGCAAAACATGATGCAATCAACATGAAACACATGGCTGCTCATAAATGCAGGATAAATGTAAGTAATGTCTGCTTGAGAAATGTAAGTATCCTTAAAACCTTTAAGGATTTTGAATTTATTTCAACATAGTAGAATTACTTTGTGGGTATAATGGTTCAAGTAAGGGAGATAGCACGAAACCACTCTGCTTTTGGTAGACTCAGTCCACCCACATCACAGGCCAGGATTTGCAAACAAGTAGAAGTGTTAGTAAAAAGGCTTCAGTTGTGAATTTTGATGGTCTAATTTTTCTAAAAATAAAATCAAATAAAACCAGGAATTCTGCTTCCTTTCCATAAGGATGTGAGAAAAAAAAAAGTATAATTAGTTTCTTTTACTGGCATATACATCACAAGATATTTGAAAAATTTGTACACAATTTTTAAAAACACAAACTAACGCAACAGAAAAAAAAAAAAGAAAAAAACAAACCCCAACCCAACTTATTGAGTGTGTTGCCCCTATTCCCACTAAATAGTTCTTCTAATTCCACTATGCAAAAGAAAACACTGATATGTTTTAATTCAGGAAATTTTTAGTAAAGAGGAGTACCATCTGGCTATTCCTATCATGCTGAAAAAAGATCAAATAATCAGAACATTTAAGTTCAATAGTAACATCTAAGTTTATAAGATTCTTGGTTAGGTGCAATGCCTTGAGAAAATAAACAGCTGTATTGATTGGCTGCTATGGAAATGAACCCAGATAACTTCTGGCAGCTGTGCCGGTGCTGCAAGCACGCTGGGGGAGAGCTTTCCGTTCTGAGTCAGTTTCCTATGAGCCTCCCGGTCACTTTACCACATGCAAAGCAAAACCAGTTGTTTTCTTAATCAAAATGTATCTTAGTTACCAAGACGCACTAGATAGAATACATAGTAGGCTGTAGTGCTTTGGTGTAATTGAATAAATGCTGTCAGTAGTATGTAACCAAGAATAAATTCAATAAACAAATACTGTAGGATAAAATTACTCCAAAGCATAGTGTATTATCATCACTGTTTCTTCTTTAGAGAGACGACTTCACATTGACTCAATTTCAAATGCAAGATTTAAGGTGTAAACAAATCCTTATTTGTAGATGTTTTTTATATGGTACACAATTGCCTCTTAAAATGTTGAATTTTAATTTAATTGGGTTTTTCTTCTGACACACAACAGAGAAAAGAAGTCAACTCAAATAACAGACAAATCCTAATCCAGTCACTTCCTCATCCTAAATTGTTAGCAAGTGATGGACTTTTTAAGATGTTCATGTTCATCAGACTGTTTGTTCATTTCCACATAGATAAAATCTATGAATAATGGCTTGTTCCGGAAAATTGCTACAAACGCAAAAATAAATAACTTCTAAGGACCTTCAGTGTCATGGGGAAAATCCCTTGCTAAATGGAAAAGCTTTTGCATGAGAACCTCTGAAATAAAGAAGCCAGAACTCCTTGTGGACATGTACCAAAAGACTGTTCCATTTATCAGCAAATTTACTGAAGTTTTTATCTGAGTTATTCTAAATGGCCTATTAGGATCTTTAGCCATATGGGGATGATTATGTTAAACTGCTTGTGTTTGTAGTGCAATTATTTTAGATTTATTGGTTACCAAAGGAACAATGAATTGGGTTCATTTGTTTTAAGATGCCATTCAGTCTTTATATCAGACTATGTTCACATGAAAACACTTCCAGAACTACTTTTAGATTCAACTAGGTGAGGACACTTCTTTATGTGCAAGGAGGTGGTGTTTGCATCTTACAGTGTGTGAACAAAACATGAGTTATCTACTCCCTATAAATACTGTGAAAAACTAGCTTTGTCACTACATGAGGTAAACGAGAATACTGTTATCTTTTAAAGCTGGTAATTGGATGAGAGAGTCCCGGGGCAGCTGCTGGCACAGTGGCCACACAGAGCCCTGTGACCCACGGTCCCCTCCCTTGGCCTCTCCGGTTGCTGGCAGCCCTGTGACACTCTTGACTCCAGTTGCTGGCACTCAGACATCCCCCACCCCACAGTGCACACTGAACAGAGAGCCCTTCCCCAGGAAAGAGTCACAGTGTACTTCGACAGGAAGGTACAGCAGGCATTACTATTTAGAAACAGATGAGACAAACATACCAACCAGCAAACTATTTACATCCTACTGACCCTTTATCCCCTTAACTCCATACTTTTGCCCACACTTGTTCCTCCTCAAACTCATCCCTTCCTCCACCTTTAGTTCCTCCCCAAATTGTCCCATGATAAGCCTCTTCCCTTCTATCCCCTGATGTGTCTCACCCCCCCCCTCAGTGCAAAACTTGCTTTAGTTTTAGTTCATTATGATGGGTTTCCTGCCTGGACAGTGGGGCTAAGGGTCTCCTGGGACAGCCCTGGGAGGGTCCCAGAAAGGGTGTCCCCTTGTCCAAGCCCATCATTTCAGTTGCCCACATGCCTGTGCGTCTCTGGGCTTGTGTAGATGAGCTTTGATGAGCTGATGGTTCCTGTGACAGGACTGGGAATAGCTGGAGCTGGGTATTATTTTAGGCCTTCCACCCTCCCCTGCCTTTGCTGACTGCACTCATTTGTGGGTGTGCAAATGGACTTGTATCACCTAAAGCTTTGATCGATCCCCCTCTGAATAAAGTTAATACAGGTAGCTCTCGCCTTCTGATAAAAAAAAAAAAAAAGTATTTAATAGACTGGACTTACTTTTAGCATGGTAAATAGTCTTCTAAAATGGGAGCAATTTCCCATTCATATAGGTACTTTTTCTATATTTTTATATATTGAACATCTTTCTTCTGCAGAAAGCTGGAACACCCAACAGAGGCCAGTGTCCTGATCCTTACAGACACAGGAATTAAGGCATTAACCTACAGTCTAACAGTGTAGCCACACTATCAGTGGCTTCAAGTTCAGGTACTTTAAGATTCAACTTATCTTTGGCTGTCTTTAGTATTAGGAATGTATTGTTGGATAGAGAGTTCTCATTTATACTAGACATTAGCACAGAAGGGTTTGGCATGCAAGAGAGAAATACTTTCTTGCCCTCCTCCTACCCAAAACCTACTTCTATGTAAAATTCACACAGTGTCATAGTTGAGGAAAAGATACAGGTACCCATGCAACAGCATCCCGGAGCAGTCTAAGCTACACTTTAAATTGTTATCCAATAACCAAAAGATTAAATTTAGGCTTCATATTCTTATTAGACTTCTTACGAAAAGTGCATCGTTTGAAGTGCTCAGAGCATGAGCTCCAAAATATGTGCTGTAGCAATAAGCTTATGCAAAACTTTAATATATTTCTCCATTCAGGAACAAGTTTAGTTTACTTTTCCTTTAGTATACTGTTTCTCCCATGCCTGAGGCATCTAAGATGATGCATTTTCCCCAACAAAAACATTTTTTCCTAAGCATTGCTAAAAAACTGAACTAAACAAGTAATTTACAAACAAAGCTTCAATGGTTCACAAATTTCAGGACTAAGCAAACAGCTGGCTCTGCAGGAAGAGCTCCACTTATTTACAGTGCAGAGCTCTCCAGTTAATTTGCTGTTCGTACATGCCAAATTTGAACAGAGTAATCATTTTCTATTCCATGTGTTTTTACTCACAATAAAACACATTACATTTTTAACTAGCAGCATTTCATGTCAACTTCTCATAAAATACGTATAAATTGATCGTGGATTAAAAACTGCTGGTTACAGGCAAATGCAGAGACCTAGAAGGCAATCAGCACTGTGAAGGGTAAACTGCATTAGAAGACTGTAGTCAGCAAGTCAGAGGAAATTGAACATTTGAGACTGCATCTGCAGCAGTGTGCGTGGTTTTGGGGCCTTCTTAACAAAAGGTTGATGAACTGAAGCAGGTCCAGGTGGATGAGAGGAGAGTCTGGAGTCAGGGATTTGTTCTCTGATGCAGGAGAATTTGGAAACATGTTTCTTTTACCATCTGCTGATGAGGTGAAGGAAGATCTAACTGCCATCTACAGCCATCTCTACTAAATTAGAAGATGGAGCCAGACATTTCTTCGTGGGGAACAGAGAAAGGAAAAGAGGCAAAACCAGGGGTAATTCCAGTAAAATAAGGGAAAATATGTTCACAATAAAAGTGAACAGCAGGGCAGGTTGTCTGTAAGAACTGGCATCTCCATTACTGCAGATTTTCTAAAGCTGACAGGACAAAGCTCTGGGCTCCCTGATCCAACTGAAATTAGTCTTGCTTTCAGCAGACAGCTGAACTGTGTGATCTCTAGCATTCTCCTTCACCCTAAATTATTCCATGAACAGAACAGTCCTTAAAGTAAAAGCAGTCAGGTGCTATGGTACTTGCAAATGGCAAGTTTGTGGCAGAAAAATACTGTACTCCAGGTACCGTGCTGAGGTCAGGGGAAAAAAACACACCAAAAAATCAACACTAGCTCTTTTAAACACAACTGCCAGTTCTGTCAAGCCAGGCACCTTAAGCATGAAAGCTTTTCCCACCACCTCTCCCTCTTTAACAGATGTCTATCATGTATCTCTTCTCAAACTTTCTTAGTGACGAGTTAGCTGTTAATGTGTCTCTTATCAGTTCTTACAATTACAGTAACAGAGGTCTCCCAAAACTGAGCCCTTTCTATATCTGAAATATCAGTTGCACCACATGCAAAGAGCAGACTGTACATTTTATTTTTCCCTACTGTATCCCAAAAATGAGCCACTTCAAAACGATTATTCTTTACTCCTCCGATTCTTTGTTTTTTTCTCAACCATATTCTTTAAGTCAGTTGATTAAACAACTAATTTTACTGTAACTATTAATGAAAGGAGAAGTACAAACAAACTACATGTTTAAAAATTTGTACTTTGTGTAGTAAACTTCTCCTTCTTACCTTTTCCTCCCTACAGAGGACAGAGTCTGAAAGCTGCTTAACCAAGTATCTCTTCAGAGCTAAGGAAACATCAAGTGGACATTCGAGAATCTGAAAAAATCAGCTATAAAATTGTGAGGTAGGATTTTTATCCCACCAGTATTATGCAGTATTCCTCACAGCAGTTGAAAATTCATTTTGTTTCAAGTTCCCCAACTGCAAATCCAGTTACAGCTGAAAAAGCTATTAAAAGTAGCATTATCCAGCTCTGAAGACTGTCAGCAGGATTCATACATGATGCAGGAATATTAGAGTGATAGGGACAGTGATTCCATGTGACAGATATGTTTTTCTAACAAGGACTGTTATTTAAAAACAGAGCTCATTAAGCTGTGTTACTATCAGGAGAGTTTTTCAAATGCAATAGCAGCAATCAGGAAAAGAACGGAAAAAAGACAACTTGAAGAACCCAGTGAGGGAGAAAACCTACTTGCTAGTGTCACAAAAAATAGATGCGGCTTTGCACAGTTGAGAAGGAACTGTCCATCAACCAGAACTAGGAAGGACTTATCTGGCTGATAAGAAGTCAATTTCTACAGAAAACAATTACATGCTCTAGCCTGTACCTATTAGGAGTAAGAATATATTCATGCATGATCTCCCAAAACTTCCTCTCAGGACTCAAGAGGGTACATAAGAAAACCCCACATTGCTGAAATCCATTGGAAAAAATTATTTTATTAAAAGCTTATAGCTCTTGGCCACCTTGAATCTCTGTCTGTCACATACAGCAATCATAATCAGCTTCTTAGTTTAAAATGTTGCTGTGCAAAAGGAAGAAGATGGAAACATCAGCAGTCTAAAGTCAGAAATCAGATCTGAGAGGAAGGGGAATTAGACCAAGCTGAAGGCTGCAGTCAGAAGAACACACCAACCAAATCCTTTTCTTGAGTGGGGTGCAGCTGGAAACCAAGCTAAAAATGGAACTAGCAGGCTTACAGCTACTGTAGCATCAGTCGATAAAGCAGAGCATTGAAAGTACACCCTCAAGAAATCAGATCCTTATTCCCAAAACTTCTTGGATTTCCTTATATTCCATCTGTTCATTTACTGTTGATTGAGCAACAGCTCAGCCTATGAGACTCAGTTATCTGCTCTAGGGACTTATTAATTTTTGATTCAGCCAGTTAAAATGAGGGCAATTGCAGAACTTGCTATATATTTATATCTACATTAGAATGGCCACGAATAAATATGCTTAGAACTCAGTCAAGCCTGTACCTTAAAATAGTAATTTTTTTTCCTGTTTAAACTATTCATAAGCATTATCTCTGTTCTGAAATAATCTTGTATCCTTTCATGGTGCATTAGCCATTATGTGCACACTATTTTACGATCAGGCAGTACAGAGACACACAATATCCTGGAATCTGTACAAGTGTCGTGTACTAATGTATCCAATTTCAAAGAGAGAGATCTAATGTCATTGGCCTGGTGAAAGGTAGAAAGACACCTTGCCACACAGAAAATCAGGCTTAAGTTAGGAAAGTTTCCTTAATGAAAGTAGTTTGTTAGCATAATTCTGCATACATCCACAGTCTACTGGCTGAAAATCCAGCCTTTATTCTAACATCTAAAACACAATGGCCAAGATCCAGAAGTCATGCTAGAAAGCAGTTTCGAAAAGGGGAGGGCAGGAATTACACTGTATGGCTGACTGTCAATTTGCTGAAACAACCAAACTGAGCCTCTTGCCTTCCACAGTGCCCTTCAAGGTTTTCCCTGGTTTGGAGTGAAAGCTTCTAACACATTGGTGCTTGCCAGAATTCCAGGGTCTTGCTCTTGCAGAAACTCTCAAACATTTTTCCCAGTTTAAACACTGCTGCCACGTGGCTAGTTAATGTCCTTGGATAAGAAATTTATTTGGTACTACCAGATTACTTTAAAAGTTGAATATTCTTGTCAGGTAATTAAAATTTAGTGTTATAATCCAGAATTTTCTTTTCCCACAGTAAGGATTCAGAGATGTGCATAGGGATGTTTCAAATAGAAGGTTTCTAATTGGAGTTCTAAAAAACAATATGCAAACAGAAAAATGCAAAGTGATGTGGTGGCTATTTACACACCAGCCAGATCACTGTGCACTGCACCATACACGCTGGTTTCACCTGGTCACAGAATATCTGTACACTTCAGGCACACAGCTGTGGGAGCCAGAAAAGTGACTGGACTGTGACAAGTCTCCAGTAACATGGCCCATGTTTCCATAATGTGTTTCTTAGGTAGATCTTTCTCAGCAAAGATTGGGGAAGTGAAATAAAAACTCCTATTTTTCAGTAGCTTGAATTTTCATCAGTCTTCTTTTCATCTCACTTTAGTGATCAGAGGGATGATGAAGGTACCACATTGCTTGCAGGATCAGGACTTTAATCATTCATACAGTATGATTCATAGATCATACAAGACAATCACTTCAAACTGTTTTCATGACAACTTGCTACATACATATGGGCCCCTATTCCAAGGCAACTGCTGCCCTGGGTCTTTATGACATTCTCTGCGAGCAGGCTTTGGAAATAAAATGCTAATAATGTTAGGGTGGTTTATAGACTATTGACTGGACTTTTTTTTGTTGGTGGTGGTTTTTTGGGGTTTTTGTTTTGTTTTGGTTAAACATTCTAAGGCAAAAGGCAGCAGGGTATTGGTCTGTATGGGTACCGATTTGAGAACTTCATAGCTTCTCCCAAAATAATTCCAGTTTACTAGACCTCAGTGAGTAAAAATAAAGCTATTAAGAAAACAGAGTCAGTTTCCCCTGTATTACAAAATTTCAGGAATTAGTTTGTTTATTACTTTCTGAAACAACAGAATTCTTTGCATATCTTTTATAAAGCTAAAATGATCAGTACTTTAGGGATATAACTGCCAGCTCACAGCAAAGCTAATAAATGTTTGCAGCTACAAGATTATGGCCATCAGAAAGTTTGCAACCGATAAGTTTTGAAACACTACCATTCTGGTTTAAACTTAATTTCTTCCTTATTTATCCAGCCCTTTGCTGAATCACCACTCTGAAAATTCATCTGTTAATTCTTAAGCCAAGAGCAAAGACACTCCCTAAACTGGCACTGAAGGATCATTGCAGAAGAATTCTTTACCTCCCTACCAGCACACCCAAACACTTCTCAGTCCAGCAGGAATGAGTTACACTCACAGGGACCTTGACATACCAGCATATGTTCCATTGCTGTTAGTTTTTAAGCCGTAGCCTCAGAAAAAAAAAAATGGAAGAATTTCTAAGCTTGAGCGCTAACACAATTTTTTTTCATCAGTTTCCCTACACACACTACATCCTGCCACACACATTTTACTCTAATAAACCATTCATAAAGATATGAATGTAGGCTTTCAAGCGTTTCATTTTAGCATCATAAATAGGCAAGGCAAAAAAGACTAAGATCACCATAACGTGTCAAAACCATCTGCTCAGCTGAAAGCAAGTCCTTGAAAATAGACATCCTGTCCAGAAGATGCATGTCAGCCTGTGGAGACGGCTTCAAGGCAATAAGGAAGGGCTGGAGTAGGACAGTAATGGCACATTAGTGCCTGAATCACGACTGTCATCATCATCATCTATTACTTATGAAGTCGCTCACAAGAAAAACGTTGAGAAAAGACACGAAATGAGAACAGAGCACTGATGAACAACTTGCAACCATACAGAAGAAAAATTTATCTTCAATTATACATGCTAGTCTAATGGAATGGTTAAATAAGGAGGTTCTAGGCCAAAGTTCCTTTTCTATTCCTCCTCCTTGATTAATTCAATTTACAAAACCCAAAGCAGATAATTTAGAAAGCTCTGTAACAACTGTATTTTAGTAAGAAAATAAGTGAATATTCATGGATATTCTATGAGACATGTTCCAGTAAATCCTTTTCCTAATAATATTAAAGTAAAATTTTAACTCATACAACAAGAAGTGTTGGGAGGGGAGTCTCCTCCTGCCCACACCTGAAGCCACAGCACACACCCTTCCTATTGACACGTTCTGCCTCTGCCTGGTACTTGGTAAAAATTAATACACTGGCACTCTATTTACCCAGTGCTACCCGTGGGAGCCACTGTCACGACAGATGACTGCTCCATTGCTGAGGCACAAGTGAAGGAAAAGAAAGAGGGAAAAAAGGCATCTCTCTTGCTGCACTTGCACTACAGAACTGAGTATGAACAAAGTCAGTAATACGTGACCTGAGCACTTCAGAGGAAAAATTGAGGATTTTTCCGTGGAAGTTAGCTCTCCAAGTAAACATCTACAGAACGGAGCACAGCAAGCCAGTGTTCAGTAATTAAACAATAAGGTCGCTCAACTCACAGAGGACAGTTCAGACTAACAGGCTCGGGGAGAAGAAATTCTCTCCCGTCCCGTTACCCATCCGATCAGCAGCTCCAGCCTTATGGCACAAGAGACCCGATTCCCTGGGACAACCCTGGTCACTCAGAGAGATTCCTTTCCTCTGCTACTCCGTGTTTACGAGCCTCGACTCCAGGGAGCGAGCAGCCACGCAGACGACGAGTTCCAAGTGCCGCCACATGTGTGCTCTCACCGTTGATGCTGGCAAAGCAGGCGGGACGAGAAGACGGCCAGCCCGCCCGCTGCCACGCCGTGCCACAGGAGCTTTCCCCTTCGGCCGGGGGAACGGCGAGCGGCCGCCGGGAGCCCGGGGGCATCCCGCCCTCCTCTCCCCGGGCCCCC
>VWZN01018494.1:19836-55009 GCA_013396955.1 Regulus satrapa
CCTGCGGCTTCCCGGAGAAGTTGGGCCGGGCCGGGGCGAGGCCGTTCGCTAACGGGAGCTCGGCGAGCCGCCGCCCACGGCCCCGGCAGAGCGGGGCTTGTGCTGCCCGGCCCCGCGGCTCCCCCGCCTCCCGGGGACCCCGGGGGCGCGTCCCAGCAGCGGAAACCTCCTGGGCTGCTCGCAGCTCGTCATCTGGAGAAAAAAAAAAGCGGGACATTACAAAGCATCGTTCAGGCGTCGACATTTCAACTCCGAATTTAGGTTCCTTCTACTGTAATTCAAATCCTGTAGGGGTCCTGTAGAGCCGTTCAACCTGTAATTTACAGCCAGCGCCGCTTCTGCTAGGAGCAACAGATGATCGCTGTCTTGTAGAGAAGGAGGGTGCGCGCATCTGTGTTTACATCTAAAAACAGTCCTGTGGCATAGAGATTACGGCAGCACACATGCGACGCTCTTGTTTAATGTATAGTTCGACACCAATACTTGCTCTCTGGGCAGCAGCTTTGTCTTAAAAAAACATTCCAGGAGATTTAAACATAAAGCAAACTCCGAGCAGCCTCCATCAGCAGATCAGTTTCCTCTTTAGAGCGTTGCGTAAGAAACACACGGCATGTCTTCCCACAGCCGAGCACTTAATCACTTGAAAAGAAAAAGAACTTGTAAATTATGCTGTGTGATCTGCCCCTGTAATCTTCTTGCAGCCTGTCGAAGTAGTGCTGCCCCTCATTCAGTAGAAATACATAGGAATTTATTTTTCATGGAATACATACCTGATGAATACAGGTAGCTCAAATAATATGCAGCTAAGTATATCAGAACGTCCCCAGCTTCCTGTAGCATAATACTAGGGGGGGAAAAAAGTAGTAATAAAGAGCAAAAACAAAAAGCGCAAACAAACATAAAAATGAAGTGTCTGGAAAATAAATGTTCTTGTTTTTTTCCTGCCCTAAAACATACATTAAAAAATATATACAGTTTTCTAGTAAAGAAAAAAAAAATTACAAGGGTAGTTCTGATACCATAGTCAGTTTTGCATTCCTAACAAAGAATTCCCTACAAAATTCGTAAATGTCCAGAAATACCTGGCTGTGAAATAAGTCTTTTTACTGGGATAAAATTAGTAGATATCTTAGAGAGGAGATTTAGGCATTTGGCCTTGACCTATGGCTTCCCCTATGAGAACATTTCTTTGGTATGCCCTAAAGTGATCCTGAAAGTCTTTTCTGTTTAACAGGCCACAAAGCACCTACAGCATGTCATACAAAGCAATTCTCTGGGTACTGCACTCATCAGCTCTCTGTTCAAAGATATGAAAGGTGAAAAGCTTTCAGCACCTAAAGGGACTAAATGAGTACTTAGCTGGTATGAAGTTATACCAAGAGCCTCCCTTCTTTTCAAGTAAAAGACTGAGCTCTAGAGGGAATTTTAAAAAAAAAACAACTGGTTTATAAAAGACATTACCCTTTTCAGCTGGAAGATCCATTGCATTAAGATATAGAAAGAAAAATAGGGTTACAGGCCAGATAAATTGTCTGTTAAAGTTCCATAAATCCAGTTGATCCAGGTATTAACCAATATTTTAAAGAAAAACTGGATTACTTCAGTCGATCAAAGAAGTAGATCAGTAACCCCCATAAATTATAAAAGCCTATGTGTACTTTGAGTATGACCCCATGCAAGCAGCTTCCCTGTTTGACCAAGCTCCTTAGGCAGTTGTAAGAGTCTATCCAACAACGGCCCGGAGCAGCCTCAGCTGGACAATCACCCACCCGTTCAAGTTCAGCCAGCAGTCCTTATTTGAACCTTGTTTTAGCTCTGTCTGCTGTCTCTTTGCTGTGCTGTCTGTGCCTTGTCGAGGGCCCTGAGCCACAGGCTGATTTCTTAGCTGGATTTCAGGGCTTTCTTTCTGTTGTAGGTGTGCCAGGCTGTGGTTGTTGCTGCTGGAGCCTGGGGTGCTCCCAGCACAGCCTCGGGGCTGCTGGGTGGGGGCTTTCTCAGCTCTGTGCCCTGCTCCTGGGCAGAGAGCTGGCCCTTGCTGTGCCCTGCCATCCTGTGCACTGACTGTTGAAAAAAAAGATGGGGCATGCCAAATGATTTTTGGAGGTTTGAGTCCAAGGCAACCCTTATGTGAAAAAGCCCAATCTATTCTAGGGCTGTATTTATGTTCTTAACAACAAAGACTCTCTGTATTCAGTATAACCTTCTTGACCAAAAGAGTCAAAGTCAAAAGTGTCAGAAGTATAGATTTTAAAATATATTTAGAATCTTTAATCAAAAGATTCTCAGAATAGCAGAAGAGTTTTTTTAAGAACAGATGGACACTGTAGGTAATGTAACAATCCTGTGTTGTCATTGATTAAAAAAAAAAACAACCAAACAAACAAACTTCTGTAAGATTAAAACAGTGGAGGGTTTTTTAAGGAGAAATTCCTAAATCTTTAAAGACGTTGGATGTTAGAGGTACAAAACCTCTAAAACCTCCAGTATTCAGGAAAACATGTTTTACAAAATGCCCCAGTTACGGTAGAATAAAACAAATAATTCAAGAGCTGTTTGTTCTTCTGAAGAATATAAGATTTCCATTCCAAACTTGCGGGAGTTAATAGCAATGTTCATTATGGACAGATGATTCAGTGGACAGCTGAAGCACAGGTCTCTGGGATTTTTATATCCTGCAGAGCATCATCATTGTTAGAGGCTGTGCTAATGCGATCTGCATTCATCCACTTGGCCTGTATGTTTTCTGTGGCACCGTTTTCCTGCTGGGCACTTGATTTCTGACCCGTAGCTCTTTTTCCTGAGAATAGTAGCATCAGAAAAGCGTTGAAATGCTTCTAGGTTTAGCTTTAGATGGATCACTGCTCTGGCTCTGATGTAAGCTCTGGGCTCCAACGTCTACCCAAATCAGCACTTCAGCAGCAGATTTGAAGCACTTTGTCTTGGTCGTGGAAGAGATTAATTTGGATGCCTGAAGTAAAATTAAACTAGAGAGGGAGGTTGGTGGGAGCTAAATGCAATGTGTGTAGTGAACTCTCTAATAATGACATTTCTCACGCTGCTCGAGTCTCCATCCTCCCCGTGTGTTTGCAGCTGTCTAGCACAGACCCACAGGGCTGTCCCTCAGAACCCTCTGAGGGATCTCTGCCTTTGTGTGGCTTGGCTGTTTAAAGCTGTAAACAAAGGTCAGTTTTTGTTTTGTAAACAAAAACAGCCCCTGTCCTGGGGCATCCTGTGCCCTCCAAAACGGGGATGTGTCACGGGAGAAGTGAGAACTCAGCTGAACCTCCACCAATGATTTAAAATCATGATTTCTTAGCTTGTAAATTACATTTACCTGAATTATAGCACCAGTCTGAATTAAGACATAGTACGTTTTCCATGCTAAACCAATCCAGTGTTGTCTGCTACACAAGAACTGCAAAAGAAACATATGCAAAAATAATAAAAAAATCTAAATTTATTATAGTTTATTATGCAATAGTAAGATTCCATATGGTTTTTAAAAGAATTATTTTATAATGTTAGTTTGAAATGGAGGTAATTACATCTATATAATGAAGCAAGTATTCATTTTTCCTTAAATAAATTAAAAGCATGGAACTTTGTCAGTTTCCTCTTAAAGTATTTATTGTCTTTGTGTTCTTTAATTATATTCTCCCATGTGTGAACTGAAGACTGCTCCACCAGGTGACATTAAACTTCTGGATGTACTTAACAGATAATTTCAAATGTGTAGCAGAACTGGATTTGATCTCATAATTTAAAAATTACTCAACTTCCCTGCAGTCCTTGGAGTTACGCCAGAAATTATTTCTGGCTCCTGCAGTAGATGATTTTCAAAATCTTAGGATTATTATGAACAGCTTCCTTATTCACAGGAAAAGAGGTACAGTATCTAGAGCAGACACCTAATAATGCAATTCAGCTGAGTTATCTTTTAGTCTATTAATAATATATATCAAGTCTGCTTCCAATCTCTGAGGTTTTGTGATATTTATAGCACTTCATCTAAGTGGATTGTATTGATGTAATTTAAATATTTATTGCATATGTATTGATATAACTCTAATTAAAAGATTTTTCTGGTAAGTTAAAGGGGTTTTTTTTCCTATGTTTTTGCTCTTCTGATACCAATCAGTGTTGATATCAAAAAGTCTTACATTACCAACATCAATAGAAATGTGATAGAATTTTTAAAAAGCAAACAAAAAAACCCAACCCTAAAAACCCCAGAAAACCACAACAGAAACCAAAGCCCTCTACAAAACTATTTAAAATAAGATGTCTTGGACAAAAGTATTTCTTGACTCAGATGCCCTTTGCAGTTCCTTCAAGCAAGGTAAAAATCAGAGTGCAAAGTCACGGACTATTCAAGACTCATTTTTAGCAATCGGGGACTTTGTAAATGATACAGCTCCAAAACCTGCCAAACAAGGTCATTTGTAGAAGAAATTGTAGTTATGGCAGGGCTAGCTTCCAAATACTAGGCGAGACTCATCTTCTTATGGATGTAAATGAGATTTGTGTTTGTGGTCACTGTCTCAGGGGTCCCTGTAGGAGGTTAACTGGACCAAAGGGGTGTCTGTATCTTCTAAAGAGCGGCTTTCTCAGCTCTGTGCCTAATGGTTTATCTATCAACAGGTGTGAAATACCTGAGGCTCTCACCTCCTCATTATTATCAGCCAGTCACAGAAAAGTCAAAGCGTTCAAGCCTCCTGCACAGCTCTGTGCTACTTACCCGACTTCAGGGAGACCAGTGCAAACCCGAAGAAGGAATTTCACTGCCGTGTCTCACTGTGGATAAGCAGTCGGATCAATGATACACAGCTGGTGCTTCCAACCTCTGCTGTGCACACGAGTCAGAGCAGAATCTATCTGCACGTGTTCACTGTCAAACCAGCAAGCCATTATCCTCTTTTTCTCTGTGGCCTCCTCTTTCTTCCTACACAACTCTGAACAGCAGGGCACACCGTAGAAACGATGACTGCGCGGGATGCGTTTATGAAAGCCAAGTCTGCCACAGGTAGCTTTTTTTTTTCTTGTTCATGAAGAGCAAATGCATCTCTTCCTCGATTACTTTTGGATTATTGGCACTAACTTTTCACATGTTTCAATGACAGAGTGTTGGTGTTACTTTTTGAGTGGTTCTAATTCATGTATGGTCTTAATATACACATACAGCACTTAGCATGATACATAAGAAAATTAGTGTAACACTGAGACCTCAGACAATGTGACAATGCTGGATATTATTAGGAATCTATTGGTAAGCAGTGAGAGTTTAGGGTAGCACTGTTTTTCATTCCCAGGTATGTCGTTAATCTAGGTATTGTATTCAGTAGTGAGTACAGATACTACTTGCATATTCTGTTTGGGGATAAAAGAGAATGTTACTTCATTAGATAAAGATGTAATTATGATGGTATGGGGAGAAAAATGGAATCGAAGGCTATACTTCTTAGCAGTATTACATCGCTGGGATGTAGTGACCTTCAGCAGTATTTGCTTTCCTTATTCCAGATAGGTGTAAAGTACATTTAGGCTCTGTTTGTTCCAGTGTTTTCCACTATTTTCCACAAACCGTGGAGGACACCCTGGTGTGCTTGCCATTCAGGGAAGTTGGAGGAATGGGGTGGTGGACAGGGGCTTTATGAAATTCAACGAGGACAAACATGAAGTTTTCCATATAGGAAGGAATAGTGCCTCGCAACCACAGGGAGCAGCTGTGCTGAGAGGACATGGGGGTCTTGGCAGGGAGCAATCTGAGCATGGGCCAGCAGCATCCTGGGCTGTATTAACAGGAACATGGCCAGGAGATGGAGATTATCCCCTTCTATTCTGCTAGACTGTATTTATACACTAGTCCTGTTCTGGGCTTCCCAATACCTGAAGAGCATGGATAAACTGGAGAGCTCAGCAGATACACACCATGATGTCTGGGAGCTGGAGCACTTGCTCTGTGAAGAGGGGCTGAAGAAACTGAACTTGCCAGCCAGAAGAAAATAAGGCTTTGGTGCAATTTAAAAGGAGGCCTCTGCCTTGCTGATCCCTACAGAGTTTACAAAGGAAATAGGATCAGGTTTCTTCTGTAGTGGGGTATGGTGGGATGACAAAAGACACCAAAGTGAAATGAGAACAACTCTGTTTAGAAGGGAAGACCTTCCTCCCTGTGAGGAGAGTCAGGCTCTATGCGAAGCTTCGTGGGGAAATTGTCCAGTTTCCATCCTTGGAGGTCTTCAAGACTGAAATAAAAACCTGAGCAGCCGGGTCAGAGTTCATGGAGGAGCCCACTTTGATCAGGAGGTCCCTTCCCACACCACTTACTCTGCAATGCAATGAACCTATAACACAATCCAGCAGTCTTTATATAGGCAATGCCTAGTAGCATGTAGCCCTTTTTCAAACCCTAGTCCATGGTCAGACGCTGTAGCGCATTAGCTTTATTACTTGGCGAGCAAGAGGTTACAGAGTTTCTGATGTAGGGCTGAAATGCATTTTCTGTGGTTGTGTGTTGGCTGAAGGTGCACTCAGAAAGCAAGACTCGATTCAGTGGCAGCTGAAATTCCTTTTCACTGCAACCCTCTTGTGGAGAGAGAGAGGTTGTTTGGTGACATTTTCTATCCATTTGCTCTTAGACCACCTGTGTACTTTTCCATTAACTCCACTGATTTATTTATGAAGCCATTATGAAGAAAAAAACCCTAGATGTTTCCTCTACTAATGTTTGTTCTGTTAGGCTAAGTAGCCAAGCTCTTTCAGACTGCCCTTAGGTTGGGATGCTCTTCATACACCTCGAACTCCACCGCTAGACTAGAACGAGCCCGAGGATCCAAACTTGGCCTTTTGCAGCGTTTGTGGTATTTTTCCGACCGCGCTGGAAGCGTTGAGCTGGCACAAGCGTGTAATTGCGGGCGGGACAAGCCCGACGGGCTGCGGGCTGCCCCCCCTTCGCTCAGCGCGCGTTTCTGGCCCGGCGGAGGAGGGAGGGAGAGAGGGAAGGAGGGAGGGACGGAGGGAGGGAGGGAGGTTTGGGCGGAGCGAGCCCCGCCGCTGCCCGCCCTCCGTTCCTCCCTCCGCCCCTCGCCGCCGGGCGGGTCCGGCTCTTCCCTTCCCTTCCCTGCCCNCTGGAGGCGGCCTCGGGCCTGGCGTGTTCCAGCGCCGGGGGCCGGCTTGGACAGGCGCGCCCCGGGCTCTAGGCGAAGGGTCCCGGCCGCCGGCGGTGCGTCTGCCAAGTAGGTTTACCCATCGTGTCTGAACTTTTGACTTCCTTTGACTCCTTATTGAGTGATATTCCATAGCACATTGCTCTTCCGGCGTGATAAAGGATGGTAATTTACAGCTTTTGTCTGCCGCTCCACCCGCGCATAGTCTAGGTCAGAGTAAATTAGCGATTGCTTTGGGCAGCAGGCGGTGTAAACCTGCGTACCGCAGGTGGCAATTTCAGAACTAGTTATTTAAGCTAAACACGTAGACATGGAAGTTATATTTCTTGGCGTGAGCCGTTGTAGATACCAAAGCCCTTTATTAGAAAATGCACACTTGTAACAGTGGCCATCAAAACATGAAACCGACAGCGCCGAAACTCTTTGTGGTGTGGCAGTTGGACTATTACATGCCTTTGTCCCTTATATCAATATTGTGACCTCAGAAGTCACTAAAAGTTAACTCATCAAGCATGCCAGTGTGGTGCTGACTTACACTAGCAGGTCTGACCTGCTACCTGAAAGAGAAACTTCTCTTTCCTGATTTTTTTCAGTAATCCCCGGGGATCAGCATATAAAATCATGTAATGCGCAGTTTTGTAGGCACCAGTGCTTGTGTGGTAAGGCAAGTCTGCGTTGACAATACACGCATAGCTTCATTTAGGCTGAGCAGGTACAGGTGAGACTTGGGGGGGTAGCTACTGTTGTAACAATTCTGCTTGTTTCAGTTTAAAGAATGGTTCCACTGCGTTCCGCTGCTGTGCCCGTACTAGCTGTTATGTACTTTCTGAAAGAGGTGCAGGAAAAGGAACTTAAATTTCTACTCCGTTGTTAAAAGATGTGTTGGGTCATTAATTCAGTGACCTTATTCTAATTGTGTGACAGTTTTCCCCTGTGGTCTCGTTATTTGCCTCCTTCTGTTATATTTAATTCTCTGTCTCCTGTACTTCAGAGAAAAGTATCTAACAGGCCTCTTGAGTTGAATGGTGTTTATGCAAGAGTTTAAAAGCAATACTTTCAGTTCAGTATTGCTGCTGGTCAAGATCATCTTTACAATAGGCATGTTTTGTGTTCTTAGGTTTTTGTAATTAAAGGAGGGATGGGTCGGCCTTTTTGGTTATCCGTGAGAGTTGTCAGTGTTCACAGCATGCTAGCTATGAACTTCAGTCACACTTTATACACACATTGTTGCAAACCTGTTGTACCAGTTTGACTGTAACAATTTGGGGGTTTTACTTATATTCAACCATGGGGAAACAGGTGATTGGTATTTAACAAAGGTGGTCTTCCCACATAATTCACTGAAAGCCCTGGTGTGCTGCTGAAGATTTGAGCAACTTAGAATTGCAGTTCCAAGCTCTTTCTCAAAATAAGTGATGTTCATTAATAGTGCACATCTGAGTAGGTGTCAGATTATTCTCAGTTGCTTCATGATAAACTCAAAGGGATATCCATGAAATAGATGGACATAAGTTAGATGTACCTGGATGTAACAGAGAGCAGGAACTGCTGCCTTAGTTGTTAAAGTCACACAGTGTAAACAATATGAGCCATGAGTCATCTTCTCATTTGGAAGGGGTGGAAGAATTGTTCAAGAGCAGGGAAATTTCTGTGCGCTCCCTGTTCTAAACTGTGGTGGGCACAGCTGGAATCAAACAGGGTAGTGCTGTGTACCTGTTAACAACTAGAAATCTTGCAATGTGAGAGCTTCAGTAAGTCCTGCCTTTATGTGGCTCATCTGCTTCCTGTGCTGTCTTGCAGCTCAAAGCTGCCTTCTCCCACTTCAAGCTCTAAAGTAAGGTTGAGTTAATTTTTCGTACCTAATGAAGTCAGATATTGAATCATTATATTCGGAGAGGCAGAAATAGTCTTATAACTAATGAGTAAGGACTTGAGACATGAAGATATACGATGGGGCCATGTGTTATCCACGGCTGAACTACTCAGCCCTGCCAGCATCGTGGCACCATGGCACGGGCAGAGCTTGGGATATCCTAGAGCAGTGTTTGCTTTGGTGCCTCATGGTCAGAGACTCAAGCCTCATTATGTTGATGCTGGTCTGTCTGTCAGGTTTCCAAAAATCTCTTGCAAGGCTGGCTTCCAGCACATGGGATGAAATCCATATACGTGGGAGTGTTGACCATTGTTCTTCTGAGCTGCACAGCTGTTTGCTGGCTAACCTGTGGAAAAGGTTATTTCGAGTGTTTGAATGTTCCTGGGTTTCACTGCAGAGTCAGTTGCTTGATCCAAAGTTGTACCACCTTCACAGCATAAATTAGTGTTTGTGCTATTAGTACTGCTTTGCTCTTTTGTCTTTAAGTGCAGTTCCTCTCTAGAAGGAATATGCATGTTTTTAAGAGACAAAGCTACTATCCATTTGAGTAATAGACTACAGGTATGCACCTTCCATCAGCTGTGAACCTGTGTGGTAAACTTTGGAGGTGGCTTGCACCTCCTTCTAAGGAAGAATCATTTTTCCCCCATAGCAAGACATCATAGCTCAACCTGACAGGACCTCCTGACTGTGTTCTACTTGACCTGCCTTGTGGCAGTATCTGACAGACGAAAGCAAATGGCTGGAAAATCTGGAATGTGTGCAGCTTGGAGGCTGCTGGGGTGCCTGCTGTTTTATCTTGTAGTATGTTACCTGTCAGGAATGCGTTACTTTCCAAAGCTTTGCAGTGGATTCCTGACATAATGTCTCAACATCTACGAAGGAGGAATTCAGTGTGGTAGCTATCAAATGTTGCTCTACAAGCAATATTAACAGCTATTGTAGAGTGACTTCGATAGGCCGGGATGCAAAATAGACGCTGGGATCAGATCACAAATGATCTCATGCTGTGTCTTCAGAACGCTGTGAGTCTTGTAGGCGGGAGCACCATAAATGGTGTGAGTGGTTGGATGAAGTACTATTTTTGTTCATCCTTTCCTTCTGCTGCAATCAGTCCTTACAGTAAATCCGTAGGAGGTGAACCCCATATTTCAGGCTTCAGTTTGGGAGAGGAGCAGCCAAGTATTCAAATTCAGGTGCTATTTATACATGGAGCTCTGGAGCTAGGAGTAGGAAGATGTTACTGAAATGAATAACTACGTTCTGGAACCAGTCAATGATCTTATTTGGATGAGCTCTCTCAACATTTTGACATCAGCCTTTGGCTACTTTAAAGCTCTTTTGGAGCATGAAGAAGAAAGAGATTGAGACACCTCTGTGTCGTGGAGATGGGGCCCGATGAGAATAAATTCTCAACAATCAGCCTATTGTCTGTTTAGAGTAATTGACTCAAGTTTATGAAAGCTTGAGTCCAACCCATTCTAAAAATACTCAGAGTATTGTATGTTTCTGCATTCAAACCATAGGAAATTCAGAGTCCTGCCAAGTGAGGCAGGCCCCTGTGCTGTGTTCCACTGCTGTGTCTCAGCATGGGGATGGGTGAGACCAGCCCAGGTGTGTATTGTTTCTTTCTGTGCTTTTCTCTGGCCTCTAAAACTGCAGCTAGGTAGTACTTCAGAGCTTGAGCTTCCCATAGCAGTTCTCAATCCAGAAAGCACACACTTGTTTAATGACTGAGCTAAATATGTCCCTAAATATTTCTCCACTGCTTTATTAAGATTTTTGCACTTATTTAAATTTTGGTTACTTCCCCTATGTGGCAAAATTAGAAGGGTGTTATACCACGGTCACTGAAGCCTCGAAACAGTGATTACTTTGTCAACTTTGAGGAAGATACATGGGTATCTTATATCACACTGTATCTACTCTTAGAATTTATCATATCTCATAGGCAGATTGACAGTCTTAAAAGCTTCAGTACTTCCCTGTGTCTGTGTCATTCTTTATATGAATTGAAGCTTTCTCTCACCTTAAGAGTTTGCCCAAAACCTGGTATGGATTTAGGGTAGTCTGGCGTCTTCAACTTTTTATCAAAACCGATGTCATGTGATTGTAGAAAACTGGAAAAATTTAGTTCCTTTAAACTTTTTTGGTCATAATAGATGTGATGATTATGACTGTTCTGGGGAGTTAATTGTGAAAAACTGCAAATATCTTCGGTAATGTGTTCAGTTTGTAAATTTGAAATGGAATGTTTTCAATTTACTTTGCTTCCGTTGTAAGCAAACATGTAAATCATTGTTTCATTTCTATGTGTTCAGCTTCAGAAGCTTTCAACTGATACTGACTACTGTGCTGTAGTCTCCAAGTCTCCATATGAAAGGGCAAGATGATTCTTAAGTTTGTTTTCATAACACTTTAAACATCCAAGGAGATAAAAATGAGCTATTTTTTAATACTAACTTGATAGTTCTTTTTCTTGAACAGTGACAGGGTACAATGAATGGTAATTCTTCTTCCTTTTGCTGCAAACTGCAAGAATGCCAAGAGTTCCCAAATATGGGAAGCCTCACCTCTGAGACTTCTCTTAACTGCTGTGTTGAAATGCTTTGCTAAATCCCTGTCTTGAGACAGCAGCGTGTCCCAGGTGAACAAACAAGGCAAACTCTTAAATCTTTTGAAATCGCTGTGGCCGGGATGCTTCTGTAGCAGAGTTGCCCCATTTAATGGGAAAACTCAGTCTACCAAGAATGCTCAAAGTCAAATATTCCAGTGTAACTTGCTAAGAATGCTGATTGAAAGTTCAAGGGATAGTTTGCCTCTTCCATGTATGCTGTTTCAGATTCTTGAAATTTAATTCATAGCGATGAGTTGAGAGAGTTTATCCAGGTCCTGAAGGAGCAGCTCTGCGAGGCATTTTGGGAGAGCATACTCACACTTGCATCTTGTCCTTTTTTGTCTCGTTTTCTAGAGATTCTGTTAGCTGAAATGGGCCAGGGGGAAGATCTGTGCTAGTGCTGTCTTGTTGCAGGGAAGAGCAGTGCTTAGGACAGGGAGCAGGAAGGGGAAGCTCTGCAGCTGATGGCAACATCTGCTGCTGCCAAGGGTGCAAGTTTGCTCTCCTGGAATGGGGGGCTCCTCATATCTGTCTCTAGCAGGTTTCAAGGGCCTGCCTGGATACTGTTTACATGTTGGTGGTATCCTTTGGGAGACAAAAGGCGAAATTTGAATTTGGGCAAGTTGGGAGGCCTTCAGAGGCAGTGCAAACTCCAGTGTCGTGTTGGATTTCTGTAGGTGAAGTGCCAGTCTAGTGTCTGTTTGATGTGGACTCACTGGGCTATAATGCTGTGTGAGCACATCCCGAGGCCTTTTCCCTTTTTGTTGGATTTATCTTCCGGCTGATGTAGTTTGACAAGGCTGACTTCAGCAATCTTTTCTAGTGTTTTTTGGGTTATCGTTGTCTGCATCAATTTGTGTGGTCTTAGCAGATATAAATAGGAAAAGGATTGTTGTCTGCTATGTGTCCACTCAAGGAAGAAGTGCATGTACTTCAGCTGAAGTGACTGAATTTAGCATCCAATAATATTACAGTTGAAAAACTTAGTGAGCTATAACTTGGTTTTATATATAGTACCTCTGATTTTAAAAGCAAATGGAGCATGTGTGGATGTCTCAAGACACGATGATGTTCTCACTGTGGTGCTGGAGTTCTTTGTATGCAGCATTTGTATCTGTGCCCTTTGGCACTCTGTTTGCAGATGGCAGAGTTCAGAATTGCTGCTTGCACCGGTGATGTATCTGCAAGTGCTGTTTTGTGCTTGTCTTGTAGATAGCATGACAGGAAGCCAGTAACTTGTTGATGAATCACTTCCTTTTAAATATTCTTTACATTATGTTAATTAGCTGAAATAACAAGCTAATGAATAGATTGGTTATCCTTTGTACTCACTCAGCTCCACCTTTCATGCACAGTTCAGTTTTGTAAACACAGCGTGAAGGCTCGTGCACAATACACAAATAATGCCACTAAATAATGTGAAAATGAGACTGTGAATTTAAAACAGAAGTCTGCATAAAACTCATCAAGATTTCTAGTGTATTGCATTCTTTGTCTTTATGTTGTAGCCATGAATGTGTTAAAGTGAATAGCTTTGGCATAGAGCAATCTAATAATTCATCAGGACACTTACAGAGAAGGGTAAGGAGTCTTGATGTGTATATAGAGCCTGTTGTAATTCTTTTTTTTAACAGACCTGCTGACTTACATTTCCACACCAAATACAGAGGTCTTGTGACAGAGTAGGAATTCAACACTGCAACATGATTTATATAATGGATATTTTTTTTTTAAAAATACCTTCAGTGTTTCAGTCTGCTTGTGACCTTTTGCATTGGTGTTGCCTGGTTGTGCAGGGCTTTAAAAGTAGCTACACTAACAAAATATGTAACAGAAAAAGAACATAAATAGTAGAATTATGAATAAAAAAAGAGGAGAAAAGACAAAGCTGACAGTGTCATGACCAAATAGGTCAGCACAGCAGCATTTTAGTGTGTTTGTGGGAAGACCTGTAGCATTAAAAAGAGAGATCACGGAATCATAGCATTGTTCGGATTGGTAGTGACTTTTACAAGGTCTTGTGGTCCAATTTCCCTGCAATAGGCAGGGACATCTTCTGCTGTATCAGGTTTCTCAGAACTCCACCCAGACTCGCCTCAAATGTTCCCAGGGGTGGAGCATCCCAGGACTCTGGGCAACCTGTGCCCATGCTTTACCACCCTCATCATAAAAAACTTCCTCCTTGTATGGAATCTAAATTGGCACTCATTACATTTAAAACCATGACTCCCTGTCCTATTGCTACAGACCCTGCTAGAAGGTTTGTCCCCATCTCTTTTATAAACCCCTTTAAGTACCAGCAGGCTCCAATAAGCTCTCCCTGGAGCCTTCTCTTCCTCAGCCTGCAAAACTCCAGCCTTTCCTCCTAGGCACCTCACAGGAGCGGTGCTCTTGCTCTCTGCTTATTTTTGTGGCTCCTCAGGCCCCTCTGCACCAGCTCTGTGTCTTTGCTGTGCTGAGGACCCTGGAGTTGGGCACAGTACTCCAGGTGGGGTTTCACGAGGGCAGAGTAGAGGGATGGAAGCTCCCTTGAGCTGCTGATCATGCTTCTTTTTCTGCAGCCCAGGATATGATTTGCTTTCTGGGCTGCAAGCATGCACTGCTAGCTTATGTCATCATCTAAACTGTCAGTATATCTGTCAGTAATTAACAATTCTTTATGTGGTCACCATTTCATTTTGTCCAGTGAATTGCCCTTATTGCTTGGGGTTACAGTTTTTAGACAATGAGAAAAGAAATGGTGTGCCTTAAAAAACTAACCTGTGGATCTGGGCCTTTGTAAAGGTGAGGTGATCCCACAGTAAGGCTGTAATGAGAAATGGCAGGTTTTATGTGGCAGGCATGCCAAACATTGTTTCCCAGGACCTGGAAGTGAGTGCTGGCACCTTGGTTGGTTCCTGCTTTGTTGGAAGCATGCCTATTTTAAAATGCACCCAGTTCTCCTCCATCTGAGAAGTTGGTGACCCAGGCACTGGCAGAGTGACAAGTGGCTGTAATTATACAAAATCTGGTAGTGTATTAAATGCAGAGCAGCCGAGTTGGATTCAGTGTTGAACTGAGGTGGGGAGTGATTGGCTGATGGAGTGGTTTGCTTGTGGAGGCTGTGGAATCTCCTTCCTTGAAGATGTCCAAGACTCAGTTGGATGTGGTCCCACACAACCTGATCTAATTAGACATGCTCTGAGCTGGGGTTGAGTTCAAGGGACTCCAGAGGTTCTTTCCAACTTGAATTATTGTTGGGTGCTGTGAAGGGGCAGTTTGTACCTAGGACTTAGTGTGCCAGGCTCTCCACTGAGTCCAGGAGGTGTCTTGCTACTGGCTATGCCCATGGAGTATGGAACCCCCCCCAGGAGGAAGTTCCTGCCTGCCAAGTAGAAGACAAGCTTCTTTTGGTGTTCCTGTTAGTTCCACAAACTTGCAAATTACTGATTTTAATCTGAAACTTTAACACCCACATAATTAGTTCATTTCACAGACAGCAAGAAGCTTTTGTTTGCATGAGCTCTTAGATTTTGTACTGAGAGAAAAATGTGAGCCATACATTTTTGTTCCCTTTCTCTTTTGCATCAGTAGGAGAGGCTGAGGCTGGCTTGAAGTCTGGAAAATGACTGTCAAAACAAAACTAGGAAATGGAGAGTACGTTTGTGCTTACCCTTTTCTCATTGTTGCAATATGGAATCCACTTCTTTGGCAGATGAACTGAAAGGTGCCCCCCTTCACACACAGGAATTACCATCTCTCTTAACTTCCTAGGAGTTCCTGTTTTCTTTGGCTCGTATCATCCTCAGCAATGGAGGCTTTGCAGTTAGAGTTTAGTTCAAATTTTTTTTCTAGCTGTGATACAGAAAACCGCTTTCCTTGTTCTGCGTTTTGGTCTGTGCAGTTCAGGCAGCGCTAGGGAGCAGTAACAGTTTGTGTCGAGAGCTCACACAAAGCCATTCCAAGTGCCACATAAGTCACCTCTTCTCTGGAAAGCATGGGAGCCCAGCAGGACACCCGGACCCTGCAGCATGAGGAGCCCTGTGTGGGGTAAAAGAAAGATGGCTTGAGATTGCAATGCCTTTGAGGGGACTCTTCAAACTAGAATAATCTGTAATGGTGGGTTTTTTTGTTTGTGTTTTTTTTTAATGATTAATCTTCTGGCCTTTCTTAATTTCTTCTTAGAAGGTTGTGGTCAGGCCAGAATCCATAAATACCTATAAATGCAAACTAACTTTTTTTTGTAAGGAGAAATTCTGAACAGCTCTAACAGTATTGACAGAGGCATGAAATTGAATTGATGAGTGTATCTATCTGTGTTGACAGGTTATTAATAGAAATTATTATCAAGCTGGACTTACGACTATACTGAAAACACTGTTTTTCAATGCTGGTACCAAATCAGAGTTATCTGAATATGTTGTATCTTGATTTGATTTTTATTATGCACAACTTGCTGTATTATGGGAGATAAATAATTTGCTCATTTCACTGTGGTGTACCACATGATTTTGTTCCATCTCATTGAGAAATCCTCGATAATCTTATAATTTTTTTTTTTTTTTTTGAGATGAAATTTTTAAGTACATTACTTTTTTTTTGTAGAGGGATAGGGAAAAGATGAAGGAGGCAATGTAAGTGTATTTAGATGTCTTCAGTCTTTTTCAGATACCTGCAACAAAGGCACCAATTTCTGCTTCCTTGGTGTTAGGTTTCTGTAGCCTAGGACTTTGTTGGACTTTGGTCTTTTGAGGACCTCTACTAATTAAAGAGGAGTAAACAAAATTAAAACCAGATTTTTGCAGATTAGAACAGCCATTCAAATCTTTAGTCAGAAACTACAGTTGCACAAGGCAGTCTGCTAAGCAGAAGATACTTGGAAGAATTTTTGATAGTCCTTGCTCTTTTCTGACCAGTGACTTTTCACACATGGACATGGTGAAGTTTTCTGGCCCTTTGCTGGTGGAGAAGTGTCTGCCTGGGCTGTGTTTAAGCCTTGTTTCCTGCAGTCCTGGCAATCTCATGCCATGCATTCAGTGCATAGTTCATTTTACATGAAGTGTTTCTATCTGCGAGGCAGTTCCTGGGAAGCACATGCCAGAAAGGAGGATAAGAGCGTTTTTATTTGTTACAAGTTTGTTTAAAATTGTAGTCAGGGCTTGAGTTTGAAGTGGAAGCTGTGTTCTCTCAAATGCTGAGGGCTGCAAGTGCCGGTGGGGCAAGATCTTTGTAATCTTTTGGACAGCATTTAATGAGCTAATTGCTGTTTGTATTTTTTATCTTTATGCTTCATAATTAGTAGACCCCTTGATTAAGATGCTAGTTAAGGTTCTGCTTATTTTACTGACAAATTTGCTCTACAGGAAACTCACAAGCTTAAACTTGTTCTCTCTCTTAAGGTTTTTCTTCTGTCTCCCACCTCTTCTACAAATTATTTGACACCTGTAGATATAACTTGCCAGTGGTGGTAAGAAACCTTAAAATTTCTGCCCAGAAAAGTTATGTAAATAATAAATCATGCTTTCTAAAATATATATTTACTGCCAAGTGTTTTCTCTCCCTGTGCAGATATGGAGTGTGTTAAAAATCTGAAAATGATGCTTTGTGATCTGCTGTATTTTGGACAAATAAAATATTCATTTTTCTCTCAATAGAAAATTTTTAAAGCTGGGGATACTAACCAGGATGGACAGCTGGATTTTGAAGAATTTATGCAGTATCTTAAAGAACATGAGAAAAAGATGAAACTGGCATTTAAGAGCCTGGACAAAAACAATGATGGTATACCTTGATTTATTTTATTTGTTCAAACATTGTTTGAAAAAACTGCATTAAAAGTAGTGTAGCTTCTATTTGTCTGAATATGGAACAGAAAGCTGTGAATATGGAATCCTTATTTCTTTTCCTTAACATGATAACTAAAGTTTGCTGAAGATTTAAAAAAAAAGGCTTTATTCTTTAATTTTCTCCAAGTACACTGAACTGGGGCTCCTTGTTCCTCAGATGGAGGAACTGTGAGGAAATTTCTGATTATTTCTAGCTATTAAAGATAAACCAGTTTTTAACTAACTGTATATTTGCATACCATTTGCTTCATCCTTGTAGTAGACAGTCAAAACATATAATCTGTGGTAAGTTGATTAAATCATCTTTGCAATTATTCAGCTGTTACAATGAGCTCCAAGGTGCTAAGATTATTAGCATGCATATTTTAAATATGTATCATCTTTATTTTAATGTTTCAAGGAAAAATTGAAGCCTCGGAAGTTGTCCAGTCCCTCAAGATACTGGGTATAAACATTTCAGAAAAACAGGCTGAAAAGATCCTGCAAAGGTCAGTTTGTTTTTTTTTTTTTGTTTGTTTGCTTGTTTGTTTTTATTTTTTGAGGCAGTTTAATCTTCCTCATATTGTTAATTTCTATTTCAGAGGGGAATAAATGGGATTATGACTTTGAAAGGTGGTCATAGTTACTCTTAGAGCATCTGGTTCTGGGAGGAGAATGTTACTTTATTTATTTGTAAATGCTGTTGATAGAAAGAAGCACTGCATTATGTTTTTAAATGGAGTAGGACAGATGCACTTGGGTAAGAGCAGCATAGTATTGAAAGGCCATGGCAGATTCAGCCTTGAAGTCACTATATGGAATTTACAGTCAGTTGTTATTGTTGTGATAGCCCAAGTTTAAAAAAAGGGGGGGAGGGGGGAAGAAAAAGCAAAAAACCAGAACAAAACCCCCCCATTACGATTTCCTGATATAATTAGTTCAATTTCTTTTCAGTATTGATGCTGATGGGACAATGACAGTAGACTGGAATGAGTGGAGAGATCACTTCATGTTTAATCCCGCTACAGACATTGAAGAAATAATTCGATATTGGAAACATTCCACTGTAAGTTCAACTTCTCTTTTAACCTGGTGCAGCTCTTAAGTTGATCTCTGCTGTGTTAATTTGTGATATTGAGTATAACAGCTTCACACTTGCTGTATTTCAAGCGTATCTGTATGGTTTGGTTTTGCTTTTCCTGTTGTGCTCTCCCATTTACAAGCAGGATTGTGTCAGATGAGTTCCTCCTGAATGAGCAACTTCATCTGAACTTTGCAAATAATTGTCCTTAATAATTCTTAGGACACAATCTTTTTCTTCTTTTGGAGATATTTCACAGAAAAACAATAACCACAATATTAAATATTTTTCTTTGCACATTACGGTACAATTGGATTTGTTGAAACAACTTGTAGACACTTTAACTGTATCTCATTTTGAAATTAGTATTTGCAGTTATATAGTATCATTATAATGATAATAAAATCACTAGTGCATTTACTGGCGATTTTCTGTGCACATCATGATCTTTTGTGCCATAGAATTTAATTTAAGCATGTAGAATATACAGCAACAGGTAATCCACTATGCAGAGAAATGTTTAGATTTTATTGAATGGAGCTGTTGACACCTCAGTGACTGATTTTTAAGAACAATAATAAAGTAAACCAAGAGTGATCATATTTGCTAAATATCCTTCCTGTAGATTGTTGGAGGAAATAAAGTAAGGTTAGATGCCTTTGAATATAGCGAGACCATTTATAACTCCAGGGATTAGTCAGCATTTCCATAATAAAAAGCAGTTTATGAGATCTGAGAGCTTTGAGTGTTTGACACTGTACACCCTCAGTTCAGGAATGCTTGCCAAAAGGGAGCTAGTTCCCTGTTTGCTGAAGAAAGCACTTGAAGCACTGCTGCAAGATCAAATAGTCCTGGTCCCAGCTTACTTAGGGGATAAAACCCTTGCTTTAATAAAATGCTCCTTACTGTTATTAAACATAAGATCTGTGTTTTTCTTTTCTTATTATGGAATGTCATTAGTTGGCCCCAAGAAACAACTGAGAGAGTCTCCTGTGATCTTAGTGTTGCAGTCAGCTGATGACCCAGTTATCACAGCAGACAAAATCCAGCAGCACAGCTGGTTTCTGAGATAAGAGCAGATGTGAGACCTCCCAGCCTGGCTGGCATTGACAGAGAGCTCGTACAATCCTGTTTTTATTATATCATTGCTATCAGACTCTTCCAAGCAGATAGCTACCTTGGCATAGAATGATTATGGTAGCTGTGGCTGTTCTGTTCTAAACACCCTCAGATGTATCTTTTTCTTTTTCCTTAGTCGTGCTTAGGTCTTGGTACACACGAGGTTTAAACCCTGGTCGATATGCATAATATCTCTTAGAACACTGAGTGTATGTTTTGAGAGTTTTGATTGATCTTTTGATGTTTCCATGTAGTTGAGCAACTGATTTGCTCAACTTAATTTTGACACCCTACTTTGAAACTTCAAATGCGAGAAAGATGAAAGGATTTTTCCAATTAATCTGTTCTGTGCTCAGTATCCAGAATAGTTGGTGCTCATCCTTTTTGTCCAGTGGCTATATTTACATTCTGCAATTTTTGTCCCAAATGACCAGGACAATATTCTGCCTACTAATAGAGAGAGAATGCAGCATAAATTAGGGATACAATTAAAATCAATGGTAGTTCAAATGTTTATCAGTTAACACACTTTCTGGTCAGTACTTATCTGTTATTAATACATTTTTTGTTTTTTTATGCATTTAATTTATGTGTAATAGCAGATTTGCATTATCTACAGTGTACTTTTTCTCATGTATCATGATTATAGGTTACACTTAGGAGCAAAAGTGACATGTGAGATTTCACAGTGTTATGTCTTAGTTTTATCATTAAAACCTATATTAATGTTGCTCTTCAATCAAATCCAGTGCCAATACAAACATGCCCCCCCTTAGTGAAATGTCAAACTTCTATGCTGAAAAAAATAATTAAATGTCTCTTTGAGTATAACTGATGATAATAAAATCTATGAGGCGTTTGTCAAACTTTTCATTTTGTAGGATATTGAATACCAGCAGTTACTGGAAATAGAACATTCTGATATATCAGCTGTTAAAACCCTGCTTTAAAATGTTAGGCAGTGTGGGGGAAGGAGGCATCTCACATGTGTGAATAAATTACCGTGAGAGAAATCTCTTGTTAGCAACCTTAGGAGATTACCAAACTAATCCCCCAAGACTGTCTGGTGAAAGGTTAGCTGCAACATATAAGCATTTGAGCTTTAGTGCTGACTTTAAAGGACTGCTGATCATGACAGAATGTCTTTGCTTGGGCCATACTCAAGGAGGAAATTTGTCGTAATTTTTAATGATGATGGTGCAGTCTTTGAAATGGTGGGTCTGAGGTGTTACTATTCAATATCTATTTAGAAGTCACTTAAAGTCGCTTTTCGTTGAATAGCAATGCATAGCAAGTTAATTACAGAATGTAAATTAGAGTTTTTTAAAATTTATTTGTAACTAGCTTTTTATTTGCAAGTTCTTAGGTAGCATATTAATTTGGAATTAAAACTGTGGATAAAACTGAGGTGATGGAAAGAGAGAGTTATTTGTCCATCTTTTCTTTGGATTCATAAAGGTGTTGGACATAGGAGATAGTTTGACTGTTCCAGATGAGTTCACGGAGGAAGAGAAGAAGACTGGGCAGTGGTGGAAGCAGCTGCTGGCAGGAGGAGTGGCTGGTGCTGTCTCTCGAACAGGTACAGCACCCTTAGATCGCCTTAAAGTCATGATGCAGGTAGGTGCAATGGTCAAGAATTTCTTGGTTTCCAGTGTGACGCTTCAGTTGTCAGAGATCTGTTGGGAAAAAATTGAGGGTCAAGGTCAGTGTTTAAATTGCAGAGGTCTGGCCATGTTTCGATGATTTCCTTTTTTTGTGTTCATAAAAATGGGGTTTTATAGATATGTGGGAAAAAATGTACACAAAATGTTACAGTATAGTGCTACTGAGATTTTTTTCAGTAGTGCATATGGTTTCACTAGTTGCTATATTTAATCAATATAATACTGCTGAGTTTTATAATCAGACCAGTGTTCTCTACTGTGACTTTGGTTTTGTTTTTTTTTTTAGGTTCATGGTTCAAAGTCCAACAAAATGAACATAGCCAGTGGTTTTAAGCAAATGTTGAAAGAAGGTGGTGTCCGATCCCTTTGGAGGGGAAATGGTGTAAATGTTGTGAAAATAGCTCCTGAAACAGCTATTAAGTTCTGGGCTTATGAACAGGTAGGATGATATATCAAGAATTAAAATAATGCTAAATGAAGTCCTAAATAACCCTCGCTGGTCATTATTGGCAATGTTGTATTATATAGGACTTGTTGTGGTTGGTCATTTTGTCCCAGTTGAGTGACTTTCAGATTTAAAACAGTCTATGGAAGATTTACCACTAGGCAGATTTTACTGTTGTTGTATAAGCAGAGCAAATAAATGGTGTCTGCTACTTGTTTTAAACTGCCACTCATTCTGCAGGGCTTTGTGTGCAGAACTGCATTAATGTCTGGATTGTTGCTGCAAAGTGACAGCAGGCAAAAGCGTCACACATTGTGCTAGCTGAACTTACAGGGGATTCTTTTAAAGTCAAATATCAGTGCTATGCATGATGCCCTCATCCTGGATTTCAGAGTTATATTTACCTTTGAATCAGCTTTAAGCATCATGTTAAGGCCTAATCCTCCTTTGGAAAATGAACTCCCATTCTGGTGTATTTAAATGAGCTTTATTTTTGCTCTGTGGGGCTTGCTTGACCAAACGAGCATACCGCACATCTCTGTACAAGGAGGAGATTAAAAACAACAAAATATCAGATGAACTTGGGAATGTTGCAAGACTGAACAGCAGACTTTGGTGCCACAGAGTAACCTTGGGCACATTATTCTTTACTGTGGGATTGTCATCCCACAGTATGTATGGTGCTCAAAGTGCTTCTGTGAAATCGATAGTTGATCTTTCATTCTTTAATTGGACAACTGGATCTGCAAGGGAATTTGTTTCTTCTTGGTTTTCTGGAGCTCCTAGTGTAGGTACCCTTGAGTTTGCTGTTTGCAGAACGCCTGATGGTACTGTGGATGACTAAGGTATTTAATAGAAGAATTCTTGTGGGCTAGAATGTTTTTTGTTTTCTGGAGAAACTTTTTGGCTTAGCAAATGTAACTGTAAATGCATGAAAAGCTAAGAGCAGTTTGAAAAGATATTTTGTACTATGCTCTTGCCTTCTGTAATAATTTCTGCCACTCCTAAAAAGTGTGTGTTTTTGCTTTTACTCTACAGTATAAGAAGATACTCACTAGGGATGATGGAAAACTAGGCACTGTTGAAAGATTTGTATCTGGCTCTTTGGCTGGAGCAACAGCACAGACTTCTATTTATCCAATGGAGGTAAGAGAATCTGCTTCCTGCAAAATGTTTGGTTTGTTTCCTAAATAAACTCAATTTTGATCTTGAAAATATTGTAAAGAATCCTCTCTACTCCGATAACCTAATTTATTTTTACTTTGGATTTCCTTTCAGACTTTCAGTGCTAGGCATTTTATAAAAAGCTATGTTCTAACAGATTCTTGTAATTTTTCTATATATTTTGCTGTATAATATTTTTAAAAAAATTAAGTAAAACCTAGGGCAGGAAACAAAGATCACTCAAGAACATTTAAAATTCAGCATGTATTCAAGCATTTTGTAAATTTGGCATAAATCCTCTTCCTGTTATATGTAAGCTTATATATTATATATAATGGTCTTGTCTAGCAAGTGCCAAAGTTCTTCTGTGTGGTGATGGGAAGCTGGTCTGATAAGGAGAAGGGTGTGGGGGAAGAATGTACAGCTACAGCTCAGACTGGGTGGATTGGTTACCCTTTCCCCTGTAGGACACAGCTGTAGATGGTACTGCACCTTGTAACTTAACTGATCCAGTAACTGTTACACACTATTTCTCAGGAACCGGGTGTATTTTCTTTACTCCCTGTTCCCTAGAAGGTTTATCCCTTGTTGGAATAGATGTTGGGGCCGGGACTAAACCAATACCAGCATCAAGTTTGGTAGAAATGGCAAATGTAACCTAAATAGCTTTTTCATGGGTGAGGATTTCAGTAGGAATGGAATTGTTTTCATTGTGGAAGCGATAATGATCTCTTTAAAGAGCATCCTTGCTGCTTCAGAGGATGGATCCCAGCTGACCTGAGTACAGAGATGGGTTAAGCTAGGGAAGGACTGAAACATGATGTAGGTTGTCTGGATTACACTGAGCAGTGGAGACAAGGGAGCTGTTCTGCAATGTCTTCTGGTCTTCCTCACAAAGATGTGGTACTGTCCTAGAAGGGTTTCTAGGATGTTTCTGACTAAGAGAAAAAAAGCAAGTGCCAGGAAATTCCTGAGGAAGGTGCAGTCTTATGAGGATTTAAAGTAGACAAATTATTGCTCAGGAAACTTCCTCTATGGTTTCTTTTGGATACTGTTATGAGTTTTTGTCCTAAGATGCAATACAGACTTACTTGCATTATTAATCAGGTGCTGGGTTTCAGTAGCAAGACACAATCCATATATTCCTCAGCTACCTCTAAGTGTCATACTTTTTGAAATACTATTTTCTTAATATGCTTTAGTGTTCCCAGACCAGAAGTTTCATCTGCTGACATGTTAGTGCTCACACTTGTGCCTCAGCTAATGCTTCTATTGAATATTTCCTACACTTGTTCACCTTCAAGATGATCAAATAATTGCCTGTTTTAATCAAGAAAATAAAGCTAAGATGCAATTTTAAAAGGCTAAGCATTTCTAAGTTAGTGTATAGGAATGTGTGGTGCTCTGCATTAAGAACAGAACTTGAAGGAGCCTGCTGCTAACAATGCCTTACCAGTAATCAAAGGAGATTTGCAGCCCCAGAGTGCAAAGCAGTTCTAGAGAATTGAATAAGGAGAGATATACTGTGTATCTAAAATTGATTAATAAATAAGTATGTAATTAAGACGGCTTTTTTTTCCCTTTTAGGTTTTAAAGACCAGATTGGCTGTGGGTAAAACAGGGCAATATTCTGGGATGTTTGACTGTGCTAAGAAGATTTTGAAAAGAGAAGGTCCTAAGGCCTTCTACAAAGGCTATATTCCTAATATTCTGGGTATAATTCCTTATGCTGGCATTGACCTTGCTGTTTATGAGGTGAGTTTAGATCACTGAATGCATGTAGCTGTTATTAATTAATTTACAAGAAGCATGAATACTTTTTGAATGTTTGTGTTATTTGTACTATTACAGCTGGTTCAATTTTTAAAAGACAATGAGACTTTGCACAAATGTCAGTAGAGCTCAGTGTTCCTGTTTGCCCCTCTCGAGGAGTGCCTGGGCAGATGGACCCTTCCATGCAGGAGTACCAAGCAGGAAATGTGCTGTGAGAGGATTATACAGACCTTGGCAGTGCCACAAGCTTTCGTACTTATTGAACCTTGTTAGACTGAAACATACCCATTTTACAGGAAATGTGTGCCTTTCGAAGGACACTCATATTATGATAGTTTATAAATTTTATTTGCCAGTTATGAAGTTTGAGCGGACGATATTAACCTGAATTCTTTGTGTGTTTGTGCATGTCACCAGAATTCTTTCTGCTGACAGAGCTTTTCTGAAGAGCTTGAAACACTGCTGTCTTCCCTTTCCAGAGAAACTGGCACCTATTTCACCCACCAGCAATGTTGAAAGTCTTTTATCTACCTTAGATAATACGTGTTGCTTCAAAGTGTGTTAAATAACTCAGATACACAGACTAATTTTTTTTCTAGTCTAGACAAATCTTTTTTTGATACTGCATTAATAATCACCTGAACTGCTTGAACAAACAATTTCAAAGCGGTGTGGAATTTTTTGTACAGTTTGCATCCCCGTTTCTGCAGGGGATGATGTGCACAGCCATGTGAGCTTTTGTTGCCCCCTGTGGGGTGCTGAGTTGTTTCCCTCCTCCTGTCCCCAGAGTATTGCAGGTGCATGGGCACTTCCTGCTGCTGTATCTTTTAAGGATTTTTCTTCTAGGTACTAACTCCTGTAGTCTGGTTGAAGTCCTTCCCTGTGTGCTAAGGGATTTACCTGTGCATTTCAGGCATGTAGAGCTGGCCTAGTGAAATCGGTGCTTTTCAGGATTGAGCCCTTAGGATTTGTTATGAATAAAGAGGTATTTGTTTACCTTTGTGAGTGCAGATCTCTTGTCTCACTGTTGAATTTTATACCTTGGCAGCTCTTGAAGAGCACGTGGCTAGAACACTATGCTTCGAGCTCGGCAAACCCGGGTGTTTTTGTCTTGTTGGGGTGTGGCACTGTGTCCAGCACCTGTGGGCAGTTAGCCAGTTACCCTCTCGCTCTCATCAGAACACGCATGCAGGCTCAAGGTGAGTTCTCTTCTACTGGAAATGCCTCTGCGTGGTCACAGGAAAATTCTGTCGTGTGTCATAGCTCTAGCAGAGACATAGGAATTCAAAACAAACAAACAAAAAAAAACCCAACAAAAACCAACTTTGGAAAATGGAGGATGTATCTGGAAAATTCTTCTTAATGTTGGTCCCTTCTCTGTCTTATCCCCAACACTGTTGTTCTTTGTATTAAATTTAAGAAGTAACATTTCAAGCACTGGTGCTTTGTATATTCAGAGAGTCACATTCCCTACCAGACCACCAGACCCTGTCAGTCTGGAAGCACTCTTCTAAACTTTACAGTGTTTTCTAAATTTTAGAGATTAAGTGATAGGGTTTGAGTTGTCCTTTGATGGTAGGCAGCAATGTTTGCTCTGTAGGACATTTCAGAAGGATAGTTTCAAAGTTTAGATTTTTGTTTGATAGGTTACTGCACAGACTTAAGGATGGGAGCCTAGATTTCCAAAGGAATGTTGGTGGATAATACTTTCCACTGTGATTTAGACACATGGATATCTCCTAAATATCTGGGATTAAAAGATCTCTTTTCAGTGGACCTGAGTTAGTAGGCTCATGATCCAGGTGTTTGATTCTTGCTCAAGATTTTTAATACTACTAGAACTGTTTTATAATGTGTAATCTTTTTGTTCTAGCCTCAGTGGAAGGAGCTCCACAACTCAACATGGTTGGTCTCTTTAAAAGAATTGTTGCTACAGAGGGACTCCGGGGACTTTATAGGGGCATAGCCCCTAATTTTATGAAAGTGCTTCCAGCTGTGAGCATCAGCTATGTTGTATATGAAAAAATGAAACAGAATTTGGGAATAGCATGAAATGAAGGAAAAAGGTGAGATGCTTCTAAGGCTGTTTGAAACAGCAGAACAATGATGTTTTCTCAAGTGATCTGCTCTCACAATTAGAGGCAGATGTTATAGAGAGATGCTGCAACTTCCACATTTGCCCTTAAGTGGGAAGAAACTTTCTTAAATTTTAGTTCACCATTTTAAAAATAGATACATATATTGCACTTTAAAATGTCACTGAATTGAAAAAAGAAACAAAACCAACCAAATCAAGAAACTGTCTTCAAGTCAGCAGTATGTTTTTATTTTTAGGAAATCATGCATATTTTACTCATTGGGGTTTTTTAAATCTGTCCTTTCTAAATGTGTATTTGTCTTGGATCAAACCAAAGGTAGGAGAAGTTTGTACTGCCTTGATACTGAATATATGAAAGTGACTTCTTGTTTTGTCACGCTGCCTATACTCGAGTAATTCACAGGCAACATTTTGCATGCCTAGAAGTGAGCACTTTTGTTATTTTCGAAGACTGACTGTTAAGTTCATAAGAAATAGGATCTTGGATACACACAATGTTGGAATAACACATTAAAATGTAGCCCATCACCCTTGTCTTCAGGCTTTTTTATTTTTCATTATTTCAAGAGCCTGACAAACTGCTGTTGTGCGGTGTCAGAATACCTCAAATGGATTTTTACGGTATCTTTGGAATACAGTCAGCAATTTTGATAACTTGCTTCACTGGACCTGCTTTTTATTGCACTCATGAATGTCAGCACCTTTATCATGGCAAAATTTGGATTACAGCTGCATGTTTTATAGGGTCATAATACAAAGGAAGAGAAAAATCTTGGATATGAGATCCGTTCCATACAAGTGCAAGTTGCTATTTAGAAACAGGCCGGAGGATCCAGTTTGAAGCTGGTAGCAATTGTAGTACAGCCAATGGCAGAGCTGTTCATAGCTGCCTTGGGAACAGGAATGCCTCTCCTTTTGGACTCTCCTTTTGGACGGAGGGGCCTCTCCCTATTCAGGGAGCTGCATCCACCATGTGCTTTTAGCCAGTAGAGGATTGCATTATTATGTAAAGGTTTTTTACAATTTTGTCAGGCGAGATCAGTCTTCTGTGCGTGCTGGCTGTGGATGTGAAATTGGGATAATACAATACTGAAGAGTTTTGGCCAGGTGACCGAGTGGCAGTGCTGACCTCGGGTGCCCATCAGATTGATGTTCATGTAGCATGCAAAGCATGCATACAGACCTGTTAGTGCTGAAGAAACAGCTCTCCAAAAAACAAAGCAGCCTTTCCTCACTGCACAGTGTTATGTATTTCCATGTACAAGTCCTTCCCAAGTGACTTTTTTAAAGTATCAGTGTGTCTGGAGGGGCACACAGTTGTCTTCAGGCCGGAATACTGAAACAGATTAACCATTATTACCAGACACATTTGTTAGGCTTTTTCTGCTTTCTGTAATGTGTAGTGTCTTAATCTTGGTAAATTCGAGATTATACTTAACTTGACCTTCTAAAAGCAACTGCTGTTAGACCACTTGCTGAAATTGGATTACTGAAGGAAGAACTTTATTCTGTTAAGGTGGTTAAGGGTCTTCTTTTTAATTCTTTCTTTTTTTGGGCAGGCGTGAGGAGTGCATGGGATTTTTGTTTGTTTTAGCAGACACATTAGCAAGCAAGCAAAAATGACAGCCTAAAACTCCCTTGTTCTACATGTGCTTTGGGCCATATTGTTCAAACAGCAATCACATGTAAATTTGTGTTCAGTGCTTCCCTGGTTGGTGTTTATTTTCCATAGACTGGTACATAGCAATTCCATAAAATCTGTATTATAAATTTTTTTATCACATTTCAGAAAATCGCAGCTCTAGCTGTATTTTGGCTTCCCTTTAGGGAAACGTTGGACTTTGCACTTAAAAAAAAAAAAAAAAAGAAAGAGGTAATTCTATCCAAATCATTTATATGTATAATGCCTTTCTGATCTGAGTTTTTCTTCATTTTGCCAATATCTTTGTACCTTGTGGAAGTTGTGAGATCATTGCTGATAATTTTGTTTGACTGTGACCAATGAGCATATGTGTGTGATGTAAAGATGACTTTAGCATGTCTATCTTCCAGGCTTGTTCCATTTTGTTTATAGTGTGCAAGTGCCATTATGAGTATTGAAATCATGGTGACCTTCTCAAATGTTGAAAAGATGAGCTGTTTCTGATTTGATTTTTCATTATGTGCCTTGATGATGACTGTGTTCAATTGTGTATTCTTTGTCTATTAAAAGTTTGTTTACCTTTCTAGCTGTATTAAACTACCAGTTTATAATAAATCTTTGTTTCCTTATCTGGCTGGAGTGTGCTGATGTGCTTTTTTCAAGGTCTGATAGATGACACTTCTTTATTGCACTATATGCATAATAATGTAAAAAATGAAGGCAATTGATCTAAAAATGGGTTTCAGACTAGATTATGATTTGCTGATACTTGAAAACAGTTTGAGAAGTCAGTTGTTGTCCTGTTTAAAACTCACTGCTTAATGTAAGACCACATGTTGAATATTTTTGCTCGTTCATTGAACAGCATTAGCCAATAATTTGCTTCTGTGTATGTTGCATGAGGGAACATATAATAATCAGGGATAAACATGCTTGTATTACTTCTGATCTTGCTTTGTTGTTAATCTTACTTGTTAGTCAAAGGATCAATATAAAATCTTTTCAAGGTAATTGACTTAATTTACTTTGCATGTGTAGCATGGCTATGCTACTAGAAGCTTGTTAGCAGCCAGCATTGACAACTCCTTTTTGAGTTTTTCACACCAATCCTTCTGATGTTAAAGGTGATTGTATAAATAAATTAGGGGAAGCTTTTCTTGTCTCTGCTTGCTGCAAATACATTTCTTTTAACCTAAGATTTAGAGGTTTTCTTTTAAGTAATGGAAGAGGTAGATGAACAGTGTGTGATTCCTGACTAAGTGAAGAATTTGACATTCAGTTTGGCTTGAGGCAAGAATGCTTTTAACTGTAAATGCTCTGTAAGAAGAGCCCAGAAGGGAAAGGGAAAGATTATTTGTTTTCCCTTCAACAGGTATGTGGACTGTGACAGCTATTAGGTACCATTAACACTAGAAAACAATGCAGAAATGGCATGAAATGTAAAATAGTACTGATGCCAGTGTGTGCCTTTCCCTCTTGACCGTGGTGGGTTTCCAGGCAGGATGTGCCTGCTGCAGCAGGGGCACTCCTTATAGTGGCACCAGCCCAGGCCCAAGCTGCCTGGCACACCTGCTCATGGAAAGGTGAGCTCTGTGTGCTCCAAGCCCCTTGGCAGCTTTTCCTTCTGCTAAGGAATGACCCTGGTGCCCAGCACTCCCAGGCGAGACTGACTGTGGACCTGCTTGGTGCCCAAATTAGCCTTCAGAGGCCCAGGCTGGGCTGACTTCTGTCCTTTCCTGCATTGCTTCACACCTCTGAGCCGGCTGCACTCGCTGCTACGGGCAGGATGTATTGGCAACTTTCTCTTCGTGCCTTTCTGGTGTTCAATGGTTGGATAAGGTACAGCAAGAAGTGTCTCGCAGTAAGTGATATTGCCATGTATAAGTTACTAAAATATCAAGGATGTCTCCATCTGCAGGTTATTTGCTATGCAAGGAAGCGTGGTTTTTAAATGCTTCCCCTTCTGATGTCAGAGTTGTCTTGGGAACAGCTTTTAGGACTTGAATAAAAAACAAGAGACTGATCCCAAGCTGTACATTGTGGAGAACATAATAGGTAAGAACTGGATATTTAACACAGACTGATTCTGAAATATTGACAGTCATTGTGTTTGACTTAGGTCTAGCTTCTAAGCCCTCTTGGTGTCTGAAAATGTAGAAGCATTACCTTTTTTTTTGTCAATATTTATCCAGTCTAAAAATTGTCTGTGTTTTGGCAATTAAATAAATGCTTGAGTGTTGTGCACCTGAACTCTTGCACATGGCATCTGCTTTGCTAGAGGGCTAATAAAGATGTCTGCTATGTAGGGTGTAAGTTTCAGAAAATACCTGCAGTGTGTATACCCCTAGGCATTTACATCTGTCTATGTATAAACCTTTTTCTTTGTTGCACTAGGTTTGTTTACTTCCTTTCTGCAGCAGCTGCAACAGCTTTTAGAATGGCCTTTTATTTGAACACTCTTGGAGCCCTGCGAGCTCACAGTAGGAGATTGAGTAGTAAACTCTCTTCCATAATGTGTCAGTGGCACTCAAGCTAAGATCCAGAACGGTTTGTCCCCCCGTGGCTCCTGTGAACTGAAATATCTGGTGCCCATCCCCTTGGAGCAGGTGTTGGCAAAAGCCATTGGCTTGCCAGGGGGGAGAACAGTAGATGACCTTTAGGACGGGTTCTTCTTCCATTTTATACTAAACCTTTTGTTAACACACTTGAGCTGTAGTTTAGCTCTTGCTGAGGCTCTGATGATGGAAGCACTCCTGTTCTCCCTAAAGCATATGCCGTGGGTTTTTTTAGTGCTACAAATTTGTGCATGAACTGCTCTCTGCTCCCGCAGCCTTAACATCTCCTCTGGTCTGGGCTGTGTTTACAGGAGCCGTGCGGGGCTCGGACTGTGTTCCAGCAGTGCCATCTACTGCCGTGTTGCAGCGCCCATTTGTGAGGGGCATGGCTGGCAGGCTCCACGTTTGAGCTCATTCCCTGCAGCTGTGCTCACAGCAGAGGAAAGGCAGTTTATGGCAGTGCAGGATAAGCCCAGCTAAGTCATATTTTTATCACGGAACCATGGAATCTGTTGGCTTGGAAGGGAACTATTCTTGGAAGAGAATTGGAATTCTTGGAAGAACAATTCCTTGGAAGGGAGTTGCTGTTGGCCCTGACAGCAGGTCTCTGTGATGGCATGTCCCTGCAGCCTTCCCCATGCCTCCGTGCTGTGTGTGTTGCAGTTTGGGAATGGGGCCATTATGCTTTCCCTAATTAACCAAATGTGTTAACTTTAACTGGCTTGCTGTGTAGATGCAACAGCCTTTGCCTCTTCCAGCAGTTCCGTTCATTGCCTTGATACACTTTTATAGGGCATTTGTGTATGTTTGCTCTGTCTAACCCTACTAGGTTAACATACCGTAGCTTCATGGATTCTTAAGTCCACACTCTTAGCTCCTTTTGTGGTCTCTCTGACAACTGCAGACCAATTAGCTTCGTTAAACTGCTTCACTTTGTGTCTGTATCTGTCACATTCATTCCTTCCGGTGTAAAAAACCTAAGCAAGCCTTTAAAATAGTTGAGGCTGGGCAAAAACTAAGGAGAAGAAGTTCAGAGACTGGGGTGTTTTAATAGGACTTGGTTTGCAAATAGGATTTCTGAGTAATCTTGGTGGTACAGATTACTGTCTCAACCCTGGCAGTAGCTCTGAAGCCACCTTTCTGAAAATAGATGCGTATAAAAAAATGTCACCTTTGCACAATAAATTCTAAAGCTAGCAATTCGGATTCTGTATGTATCTCAAATACAAACGTTTTTACTATCAGCTCAGATATTGCTCGCAGTATACAGGAAAGCGACATTTTAGGATTCCTTTCCCAAGTTTATTGCTTCTCATTTCTCACTGGCTGGAGAGATTTTGCGAAGGTTTCGGTAGGTAAGAAGGATTGAGATGTAATTGCAAATTTTGGTGGTGATGAGGAAGGTTATAAAATTCTGACTCATGCATTACCACAGTGAACTTCTTCATAACAGAAGTTCTGAAATTACTCTTTATGACTTGGGAAAAGGTTGCGCTGTGTGGGTGGAAAACTCCTGGACTCCCCAAAACTCCATGACTTGCTCATACAAAGCCTTCTGCCTCTGGGGTGGCAGCAGTATGTAACATATCCTCATTAAGTGTCTACTAATGAATGAGTGACAGTGCACACATCTGATCCATCTGCCGCATAAATGTTTAATTTTTCTTTTGCCAATCAGCACCATTTTGGCAGATATTGTGCAGGATCAAAAAAGATGCAAGTGTGGTGTTGCATTTCTCCACAGGGAATTGGTGCTGGAGTAGGAGCATTTCTGAATCACTCACAACCCTGCCATCCTCTTGAAGTTAATTTGACTTAGACATCAAATGTTGCTCACTGGTCCCTTAAGGCGTATCTGATTTTAGTTTGCTTCTCCAGTTGCTTTTTCTATCCTAGAGAAAAAAAAAAAAGAAAAAGGAGTAGTTTGATTCAGTATTCTCACTTGTTCCTGCTGATTGTACTCAATGTCCATACCTTGCTGTGAGGCATTTGCTGGGCTGTAATGGCTGATTCCACAGTATGGCATCTTGATAGTAAACAGTGTGATCCTCTAGGTAAGAGTGTCTTGCAGGTGGAGATTTTCATCTCAGTTCTGCTACTGATTTTATATACATCCTTCCCAAGCATGTCTGGCCCTGTTATTTTCTTGTCCTCTTGGTGTTAAGTTCCCTAGGACTACCATCACACTGTGATGGTTCAGTGTGCAGTCTCATGTTAGGGTTAGGGCTGGCTTTGGGGCTAGGATTAGTGCTGAGGCTCAGAAAACTACAAAGCCCAGAGCTGCAAGCGCACTGGAGCTACAAAATGCATTCCAAAGGTAACATATGGTTTGGGTTAGGGCTTAGGATTCGGGTTCGGAAAACCACAAACCCCAGAACTTCAAGCAGCAGCAGTGCAGCAACAAAAGGCATGGCAAGGGGAACACCAGGGTTAGGGTTAGGATTAGGGATCAGAAAACCACAAAGGTCAGAGGTCCAAGCACACTACAGCTTATGTTCTGTCAGTTATGCCTTTTAAGCTACTGATTTTCCAGAGAGTGTTTTGGAGATTTTTTCTGGTTTTAGTGATTTAATTTTTTGATGCATCACCAGATGATTATAGAATTAAGATGTAAATGTAGTTCAGCTTTAGGAGTTTAAATCAGTAATAAATATTTCATTAGCTTGTCTTAAACTGCCAGAGTAAGGAAGCACACAGGATTCATTATTAAAATCATGGATCATGTTGTTGAGCCTCAGTTTACAGTTGTATATCAGTAGCTAAATATCAAGTGTCAAGTCTTAAAGTCCGATTGGAAGAACTAGAAGTGTGCAATGGGGTCATGAAGAAGAGATGTAAAAATTCGGGGCATTTTGACTAACATCTTATGCTTAATTTCTGTTTGGTTCTATAGGCAATACTCCTTTCAGAAGGACTCATTTTAAGAGTCAGAAAATTAACATCTGCCAGCAGATATCAAAGCTGAGAGGATAAAGCAGCCTTTCTCTTGTATCTATGTACATACAGGCAATGCAATGTTTTTATTTAAACTGCTTATCTCCTGATCATTTCTCTCAGCTTATTCCCTAAGATCATGTCAGATGTTTTCCCTTTCTAGTGAAGCAGGTAATTTTTATTCACCTTTTATTTTACAACTTAGTAGGGACCTTGGGAAAGGATGTTACACTAAAGCAGAATGTGTTAGGCAGCTGGTTTGTCCTTCAGTAGGTACTGGTCTCATGAATCAATGTAACCTAAGCCAACTAAAACTGCTTTTCCCTTGTGTCTGCAGTGTGCTCTCTCTGGGCTGAAAAGTCCTTTATTTACTGACTGGCTGTAGTCAGATTGAGACACTTGGGGAGAGTCTGGATGGCATTGGACTAGCTTGAAAACAGTGCTGTTAGTAAAGTTTAGGTGAGAAATAACTTTATTTTTACATAATACATATTTTCAGTCAAACAACAGGACAGTTTGACTTGCTGTTCCTATGAAAGAGATCACAGAACTGTGTGCACAACTGACTATTGCTCAGGGAATACCAACCAACACTACAAGGTTGTGACCGTGTTACAGTTGCAGAGAAGCAGACCCGAGTAGCTTCTTCATTCTTGGGGATGTGCCCTAATTGCATCAATAATCAGTGATGGTCGTGTGGAGCACAAAACCTATTGAACTCCTCCTGCACACCCAGCACACTCACAGTGCACATGACATTTCCAGATCATCCTGTGCACAGTGAGCACAGCATCTCCATGAACAAAACCAGAATTAGGGATTTATTTTTTTCCATAGATCTGGAATAATTTCAGTAAAAAGTTATTAATAATACAGTATTATACAGTATATATTACATTATATTATTCTATCATATTATATTGTGTTATATACAATATAGTATAATAACAGAATATTTTAGAAAACAATTTTACTTTGCTTCTATCTGAGAAATTAAAATGTGAAAAGACACCTGTAAACTGGTGCTCAGTAGCTTAATTTAATATGAGCTATTTTTGAAACTGAGTGGCAAGTCCTAGATAATGGTGATCGATACAGTACTTCTGATGAAAAAAAATTCCCTGAGATGACATCACTTCTTGCACTGTTATAGCAGCCCTTAAGCTAGGCAGCCCCACAGCTAAAGAGAAAAATGTATGATGTAAGGAAAAAAATTTTATCTCCAACTCTTTTTTTTTTTT
>VWZN01018494.1:55049-88080 GCA_013396955.1 Regulus satrapa
TTTTTTTTTTTTTTTTTTTAACCTCAGTTTCAGACTGAATTTATTTCAGTCTCTGTGTTCAGATGAGCCACCTGAAATTTGTTTTCTTGAGGCAGGCTGAGAACATGAGCTCTGAAATTAATTGCAGGTTCCAGTTCAAGGTTGCCTGGTTATTTACATAAGGTGACATTTTTTTCTTTAATGTCAAGATTGAAGAAATTGATTTACTCTGGGTTCACAAAGCAGCTGCCTTCAGCTTTATATCAGATATATAATGTTTGGAGTCAGTCAGTGGAAGCCTCCCTGATGCCTCTGTCTATTTGTGGAGTTCAAACTCTTTTGAAAACAATTGTTCTGAACCTGCAGAAAATATTTTAGAGTGTGGCCGGTGTGCCACCTCCTTGTGTGTCATCTTTCCAGCCAGCTTTGCAGGACAGCAGCATCACAAAAGTCCTGCACATTTCTCTGGTTTTGCATCAAAATGCATATCAGCACTGGGACTTATGAGTAAAAGAACGTGTACAAATGCAGCTGCTCCTTCCTTTGGGAGTTGTGTCACCTGTTGCACTGCACTGGGCTGGCGGGGTCTGGAAATCCATCTAATTACAATGAAATGAGGCAGACATTGAAAGCTTCCAGTCATTGTTTGATGTGGCATAGAGATCTGATAGCAGTTGCCTGGGGAGGGATTGACAAGAAATACATGTAAACAGTATTGGTGTCTTAATTCTTGAAAATTACTGTACCTATGAGGGTGGAGTGAGTTCAAGGTGTGCTTGTTCTGGCAGTACTTGCCTTGTTGCTCTCTCAGGTGCAGAAAATATTTAAATAGTTACCTCTCTGTGCCCTGAGACTGTAGACAACATTCAGAGACAAAGACACTGTGTACCTGATGAAAATTTTACTTGGAGAGAACAGGAATGCCACTAAATAATAGCACAGTGAAAATAACAATATTTTTAACTCCTACACTGCTTCCCATCTATGCTGAGCTATTGAATTTTCCAAAGGATTTTCCCTTAAAGGGCAGAAATGAATTATGGTGTATAGCAGACAGGCATTTTGGTGTGTGGAGAAGTTTGATAATTCTCCCCAAGTCACAAGAGAAGTTGGTGACCACCAGGAATAGAAGGCACACATGCTGACAGCCAAGTCTCTGTGACCACAAGCCCATCCTTCCTCCTGCACACGCACAAGTGCTGGCACCAAAGGGAAGTGACTTCTGTGGGTTTGGAGAGGCCTTTCCGGTGATTCTGGCAGCATCAGCAGAAGGACACACGGTTTTGATGGGAAGGACTGTCTGCCTGGCTCCAAGTATTTTGTAATGTTGGCTGCTTTCAAACTGGACTTATTTTATGAGGGTTGGCCAAATATTCCACATGCAGGTAGAAGGTCAAAGATGAATTTAAGTTTGTTTTTTTTTTTTAACGCCTTTGTTGAAGACGTTAGTGAGTGGGGGATAAAAAAAAAATATGCCTGTCCATCCTGTGAAGCCCTTTGCTCTGTGCTGTAGCACACACAGGTGCCAAGGAAGAGCTTGTAAAACTGGTAAAAGGAATTGTTCTTTAGTGCCAGCTTTTAGCTCTAGCTCTGGCAAAAGTAATGGAAAATATGTATAAATTATATTTGGCTACCTGTTTTATTAGCAGTTCTCATATACTCTCGTATTTTCATTGATTAACACCAGTCCCCCATTTTCAGTAGTCAAATGGCAAGGCATTTTGTGTCCCTCCTCTCTCTTTTCAGGCTGTAATTCCAGCAGGAGCCGATGGTGTGAGTGCTAACACTGTGGAAAGCAGGACCAGAGAGACAGCAATTAGCACTCAAGAGCAGCAGTGAAAGAATCAGCTGCTCGCTGGCCTCTGGGTCAGCTGAACTGTTTGTGATGGGGAGGGAGCAGGCAGGGAACAGGCCTTCCTGCCCACACCATGCGATGGGTGCTGCCTTGGGGGGTGGCTGTTTGTGGAGAAATATCTTTTCCTTCCTCTTATGTTTTGACCCAGAAAAGTGAGTTAAGAGTGTAGAAGCATCAGGATGGCTTTCACAGAGCTTGGCCCTGCCCATATGCTAGATTTTATCAGTATTAAAAATTGTCTAGTCCATATTTCTGTAATTATTGGGAAGACAACAGTAAAATAGTTTTCTCCAGAAGCCTTTGTTTATCCTCATAAATGTTTTGAGAAAGGAAGGAAGTTATTTGCCATCTTGTAGTACATTAAATAAACAGAGTGATTCTGCATAACTCTATTACTGTCATCTTGGAATGGGGTGGGGATAATAAAAAGAAGTGGTGTTTAGTCATCTGACAGACAGACAACTAATATGAATACAATTTTCCATAGGCAACAGAAAGCAAAAGGATTATAAATTTAAATTAATTACGTAACATTGATGTTGCAGTAGTGGCCAAAGACCTTAGACAGACTGGCGGTCCCATACCTTTAGGTGTCCTGCAAACAGTAAGCAAATATTTCTGCCTTGGAAAGCTTACAAATACTGACAGCCTTTTTTCAGACAAGACTTGCTGTGAGTGCAGAGAGGGGTTCTTGTTCAGTCATGACTTAGAGCAGTCATCTTGAAATTATGAAGGAAGCACAAGGTAGAATAAGTGCAAATGAAAATGAAATTGATGGAAACTGAAAGAGAAAATGCATTTGTGGAATGAAAAAGTGCTGATCACAGCTTGTTTCAGTGGAAATTTATCTTATGTAGCAGCTGGTAGGATCCAGAGACCTTTGGATTCCCAAATGTACATCACGCTCTGGTCGGCACTTAAGATGTGGGGGACCATCATGTTCTCCTTGCAATAGGCTGAGCACTAAGGTATATAACTCCCCCTGAGCTGCACTGTGGCTTTATTGCAATGAGAGAGGAGAGACTCTCCTAAGTACTTAGGCCCAGATTTTTTTGTGTGTTAGATCCCTGAGTCTTAATTCTGCAGTCTTTTAATAGTGAGTTTTCAATATCTTATTACATTTAAAGAAAAAAAGAAGTAGTCAGTGCTTTATTGCATCCAGTTGGACTGATATTTACCTACCTACCCTCCCTTCTGGCAGCTTTCCTTCTCTTAATGTCGCTCTGATTAGCTGTAAAAGATTGAGGAGATATTCTTGAAATAGGTTGTTCCTAAGGGCCACTCTGATGTTTATCCTCTTATAGTATGGCACAGCTGGGAATGGCAATTTGCTCTTGTAACAGGTTGGCCAAGGATCAGCTGCAGTATTAAAAGATTAGTACCCAATAATTTCCAGCGAGCTGTTCTGTAATAAACTCAGCATGTTGATGTGGATTTTCAATGTTTGAATGTCTGTCTTCTTTATGTAACATTTTATTTCAAGTCAGCAAAAAACCTCAACCCCAAAAAACCAACCAGCCAAACAAAACTCCCAAAAAACCAGCACCACCAACCCACGCCCCACATATTCTATGAATATACACTCTGTAATGATGTTAAAAAACACTTTGATTTTAAAGTTGTAATTTATGTAATGATATATGTGTTTAGACATCTGGACAACNAAACCAGCACCACCAACCCACGCCCCACATATTCTATGAATATACACTCTGTAATGATGTTAAAAAAACACTTTGATTTTAAAGTTGTAATTTATGTAATGATATATGTGTTTAGACATCTGGACAACAGCTCTGACAAAGCAAACAAGCCACTCTTAACTAATGGGTTGCTATGCTGCCAGCCAGGACAAATGAGAAATATGTGGACCCAGTAAGAAGAAAACAAACCAGTTAATTTGTTTTCAAGGTTTATTATCTTCGTTGAATCTTACTTATTAATGACCTCTGTACATACAAAATGGAATACACCTGTTGCAACAGTGTTTGTTTTTATCTCATGACCCTGCTATAAGCAGCTATCACTGTAACGTTACATATCAACTTATATCTCATTTTCCAATGTGCATAACTTCTCTATGATGAAACAACAAAACAGTATTAAAATTATTAGCATTTAGAGGTGTAGCAGTGCTCTCATTCCTTGCTGCCCTGTTAATTCTTTCGAGTTAGAGATGATGACTTGTGTGGGTCTCACGACAAAATTTCTGTATGGGAATTGTAGGCAGGAGCTTTGACAGTCTGGTGTCCTGAATGCTGATGGATCTTTTTCCACTGCCCTGGATACAAGAGTGCTTTGATGTTACTTTGGATTTTAGCCATGGTAGATGCTGCAACTCTCTTTTTCTCCAGAGAGAATGTGGTGTTCTCTGAACAGTTTTAGTTAGGCATTTAATGTTAATGTTAACTTTTATATGTAAAATCAGCTATGCAAGAAAATGGAGAAATGCCTTTGCCCTCAGAGTGACACTGTATTTCTTTAGCCTGTGAGCAACACAAGTAGGAATTACAGTGTTTGGCTCTTGGCCTTGGGAGCTGTCATGATGTCAACAAGAGTTATGAGATGCTTGCGCCGGCTTTGTACTGTGTTCACAGCTCACATCTCTGTGCCCAGGACACTGGAGTGAGCCATTGCAGATCTTCTGCGGATGCTGTGGCAGGTTCTTTTGAACTGCAAAAACGTTGTGCCAGATCTGCTCAAAATAATTTAAAGCGTGCTGGATCTGCTCGCTTGAGCTGCGTGTGATGAAGCTGAGCGTGTTTCTTTGTTGAAAAATGTAGAAGATGAGTTGGTAATTTAGCAGGTTTTGAAGCACTGGGTGTTGTGCTCACGAGACTCAATTTTTTTTATCCTTTCAACAGCAGCATCTCTGGTTCACATATGATAAGAGGTGATGCTGTTTGTAACAATGTGCATTTTCTTGTTTTGCTATGGGTTGCCTGAAAGAATCTGTTCCTGAAGGGTTGTTTTCCTCGTTTTCATGGCTGGCTTGTGAGGGCTTTAGTCGCTGGGTTCAGGTTTGCTGCTGCTTCACTTAGCATCTAAAGCATCTTGGCAAGGAGCATGAAGTGTTTTTCTTCTTCTTCTTCCCGGAGGCTTTGCAGAAGCTTCTGCACCGGCTGAGCCTGCCCCTTCAACAGTGTGTTTCAAAAAGAAAAAGCAATTTCCTCTGTTGTCAGTAATGTGCCTCCTTGCCTCAAGAAGGATCCCAGCCCCTCTGATCCTCTACGTGTAAGGAAAGGCACTCATAATACTGCAACATGAAATCCAGGATGGTGCTGTCAGCCTGTGATTGCTTTGGAGGTTGAAAAAGCAGGCAATTCAAGAGAAGAAGCTCTGAAACCAGTGAAAGACTCTGTTTTGCCATTGCTAGACTTGGCTTGTGATAAAAGTAACTGTGGATGATGTATTTGATTGGTAGGAATCACACACAGTGGAAAACACATTAGCATTTCAGATTTATAGTATTTGAAGTCCAACATTATGTGTAAAACAATAGCCAGCAATTTCATCAGCAAAAGTAAAACCCATGTGAAAATTGATTAAGCAACAATATGGCCAGAGGGCAAGATATTTAGAGTGGGTATTTGCCCTATGTTTTTCTTAAATATTTGTAACCTTTCCAATGTTATAAGTGGATTGTAGGTATGTTCATAATGTGCATTGATGTTTGCAGTCAAACAGAAATCTTGATGTAATGTTAGAGCTTAGTAAATAAAATGCGGGAAGAGGTATGTCACAATAGATATATTTTTAACGTGCAAAGTAATCACTCACTGTATTTTAGAAGGGAAAAATCCCCACATATTGCTAACATAAATAGACCAAATTCAAAGTTGAGTTACATAAAACTTAACTTCAAATCAATACTCTCTAGTCATGGTGTAAATATCTGAAAAGATAACTTGATCATCAGAAGACTAATAAAATGCCAAGCATCCTTGACAGTCACCACTACTTTGAGCCTTACACTGAAATGTGAAATTCAACCTATTTCCTGTGTTGAGATGCAGTTGTTGGAGAATATTTGTTGCATTTAAGTTTTACAATAGCTTCATGTACCTAATGGTTACTTGCATTTTGTCATCCCAATGTACAAGGCCTTGTAACTGAATGTCAGGCTTCAGGAGCTTATACTTGGCTCAGCAAAAACTTTTCTCCCAATCTGTTTTAGTTGCAGCAGCTGCTTCTCTTCTGACAGGAATGTTGCTGAGGGAACGGCTTCACAAAGGCATTTCTCCCTCCCTCCCTCCCTCCCTCCCCAGGAGGAGAGTACCTGGCAAACTGAGTGCAAGGTAGGGATCCCCAAAGGACTTAGCACATGGTAATGCAGAAAGAAATGGCACTTCTCAAGCTGATATCAAACCCGAACCGCTGAGAATCCCACTGTGCCTCTGAGCTTTGTAATCTGGAAGTGAGAGTTGAGGAATCACCTCCTTCCTCTCAGCTGGGTCAAGCGGGTGCAGTGGAGCTGGGCTGCGTTGCTTCCTTAATCATCCATCTGCCTGAGAGCTGCTGTCTTCAGTCTAAAGGGGTCTGTGGGTATCTTCAGTCATCTTTGCCTTACAATGAATCTTGCGTCTGCCAACAGACATTTACAGCACCAGGGATTAAGGTGTTTCTGTAGCACTCAAAAAAAGCTTTGCAGATTTTTGGAGAGAAATTGAGTCCTTCTCTCTTCTCAGCTTTTTCAGCTTCTGTGTTGCTCTGTCTCATAATCTTTCTTTTGTACAACGATGTTGTAAGATAATGGAATGTAAAAATTTTATCCAGGAGGAGAACAGTAGTACGAAGGCTTACTAAAAAGAGGTCTATGGAGTGTTATCTTTTTTCCCTCCTAAAATCACTGTGTGTTTACCCATCTCTGCTACCACTGAAGTAATTAAAAAAAGAAAGAACCAAAACTAAGTTCGCTAGTTCAGGCAAAGAAGTGAAAAAAGAGAGTTGATAAAATGCTGCCTTGTGCACCTGGAACTACAGTATTGAGAATCATAGAAGATAATACGGTAGAAATACGTATGTATAGTATTCCTGTATAAATACTTATATATTGTATACCTTTATATCAGCATACTGTTATAGACTTCAATTGTAAATTGTTTGAACTATCAATCAAATATTTGATTGTAATTGAAATTGAGGAATTCCTGGTCTTTCTGTAAAAGCAGCAATGATTTAGGTCCACAGGTGGAAGCTACTGATGTCTCCTAGGAGCTGCACCTGGCTTCCTCAGTGGAGCTATGGGGACAGCTGCTCTGAGGAAGCATCTTCCGAAGTTATTTTAGTTGCTGTCTCAACTTTCCAGGCTGTCTTTACCATCTTTCTTTGCTAGAATTATAACAGTAGCATAAGGCAGAGGTGCACACTGCTCCTGGGCAGCCAGCCCTCACAAAACCCAGGCTGTCCCTTCCTTTGGATCAGGAGCTCTGTCTGAATGCCAAACCAGTCTTCTCACTCAGCTGTACCAGAGCTGTCTGGACTCCTCCCTCACCAAAGTCTGAGAGAGATTAATGCCAAGAAAAATAGTTGTGAAATTTTAGTATTTAAGACCTGCATGTTGCACTTGATTCTTCCCTGCCTTAAGCTGTGTGCTACTATTTTCACAGGTGCAGAGTAAGATGTAGGAGTGGAAATTGCCACCAACTCAAAACCATAATACTTTGCATATTGGAAATGACTAATCAAGGTGAAAAGCAACAGCTTTCAGAATATGGTTTTGCTAGGCAGAAATTGCACAGCTCATTGGTTGGGGGGTTTTCAGGTTTTCAGGTTTGGTTTTTTTTTTTTGTTGTTTTTTGTTCCAGTGGAAATCAATTCACTATATTTTTAAATCTAGCTAGCATGCATCTCTGTGCTGAATCCTGGTCTCTGCTTTGATACAGCTAATGAAAAAAATTGCCACTTCTATCTGCATCATTAGCCTAATGTTAGTTAATAATTCTTAGTATTTTGCAGAGTCACTTGTATGTTCAAAGCACTTAACAGTTATTAACTAATTAATCCTCACAACATGCCTGCGAGTTGGAAGGTAAATAAATATTAACATTCCCCTTTTAGCAAAGGGGTAACCAAATAGGAAGATTAAGTGATTTGCATGGACTTAGTGGCAGAGCTGGCAAGAGAACTCCTGTGCTTTAATGCTTGTGCTTATCCTTCCAGCCACACTGGCTCAGTGTGAATTAAACCCGTCACCATTTTCCTGTGTAGCCTTTCTGAACATTTCAGAACTTTTTCAGGTCTAAAGTTTATGTCTCTGGTCATAGCCTATCATACTGAAGGATAGCTGCTGCCCTGGGGCACAGATCTTCCCATGTCCCACTACACAAAGTGTGGGCAACATTAGAAGGGAGGCTACAACTCCCTTGTGCTTCCCCTAGAAAATTCATGCCAGACCTGTATTTAGAATGTTCAGAAGAAAAATGCTGAACCTTCTTATCAGGCCTGATTAAAATATGTGTAATATCTGGCATTGCTTTCACAGAACAATACTATTTATTTATACTGCTGTTTCACTCAGTGCTGAATCAAAGCTGGAGCACCTGAAAATGGTAAATCTTCTGTGGAGGCCATGTTGTCAATCACAGTCTTCAAGAAGTGTTTATGAAACTATGGGAATTGTGTCTCATATGTGTCTGTATGCTTAAATATAGTGAATATTTTTAAATTATGTAAATTATTTTAAACAGCATAAATTATTTTTAACCAAGGCCCCATGCTCTCCTCAAATCTTCTGTGCTCTATGAGGAGATCATATCCTAAGTGACTCCAAAAGGCTCTGGATAAGTTTTTGCATTGACAAAGCCCACAGATAAAAATGTGGGTGTAAATACTAGAAATGTTTATGTAAGTGGACACAGAGAATGTAATTTTTAATAGATATGTGGCTCAAAGCTCAGCTTCCACCTTGTCAGCCTCCCCTGCGGGAAAAATCATTTCCATTCTTCTACCAGAAGGGGGTCACAGTAAGGGGAAATGCCTTGGCAATAGAGTTGGCACCAAAGGTGGAGCATGAGTTCGTACCCTGGGATCCACTCCAGCAGCTGCAATGGCCTCACAGGGCTCAGCCGTGGCCCTTCCTACCCCGAGGATCCCACTCTGCATTCCCTGCAGAGTTTGGAGGTGGGGAGAGCTCAGCAGTGGCAGCTTGCAAGGATGCCCTGCTGGGGTAGCACTGGGGGTGGAGGCCCTTTGCTGACAGTCAGAAAATATGGGTACAGCCAATGAGGAAGTGTGGCCTTGCCAACCTCCCTGCCTTTCACTGTGACAGCATTTCAGCTTTTCTGTCTACTCTTAGACATATCTTGGTCTAATGCTGAGAGAGTTAATGCTCTAATGCTGCTGAGCTCCTAAACCTGAAGGTTGAGATTTTTGTGTTCTTTCTTCCCTGCAGCCTCACTGTGCTGGTCTGTAGTGGGCATGCTGAAATGTCACCAGTTGTCATGGTGTAGGAAGAAGCAGCAAGCTGTGGGACAGGGATGTGCCAGGGAGCAGATTCTTGTGTCCTCCTGTGTCAGCTTCTCCTGACCACCACAGCCTGTCTTTATCCAAATTGCTCCTGCTTGTCATTTCAACACCTGTCAAAATGGACCAGGACTGAGCTCAATATTTTTTTGAGCTATCCCCAGTTTTCAGGTGAGTTGCTGAGTTATCCCTGTTCCATGTGTGTTGATTGCCCATTAGAGCTGGTTGATCTGCCAGAGAATAGGTTACAGAACCTGGAAGCATAAGGATCTTGACTTGAACATAGTAAAAGCTTTCAGACGGAGACACAAGGCGGAATAAGGACGCTTGGAAAATGGTTTAGTGTTTTCTAAATGCTTTCCCCTTGTAGTTGGCACTGGTGAGGTTGCACCTTTAATCTTGTGTCCAGTTTTGGGCCCTTGCTGTATTATTATAAAAAACAACAGAAAAGCTGGGTTTTATGAAATCACAAACTTATTGAACAGCTTACTTGTTTTAACACAAAATGGCAACTTGGCTATTTTTTCCTGTTCTGATAGTAAGAATGTTTCACCGTGAATGAGAATGTTTTGGATCTTTTTTTTTGATCCCAAGTTTTTGGTAGGTCAGTCACTAGTCCAAAAACCATCATTTTTACATCTTAGTGTACATCAGATGCCAGGTTTATTATCATGTGCATCTAGGTGGGATTATTTATATTTTTTTCTCCTAATGGTTCAGTTGCCGATGGGCTTCTTTAATTCAGAACAGTAAAACACCTCTTGCCTGTGCCAGTTTGATTCTATATGGTGGCTGGCATCTCCTTGTTTGTAGGAGCTTGGAGAAACCCAATGAGAGCTGCCTGAGCAGGAGAACAGTGAGGCCCCCTCCTGCTGGTCATGGAAGAGCTGGACATGCAGCATGCCCATAACGGGGTGCACCCACCACCTCCTCCCTGGGGTTTCACTCACTCTCAGAGCTGGCTATAGTGGGGTACTGCACACAGAGCCACTTGGGGAGCTAACAAATCCTAGGAAGGGCACGGGAAAAGGGTACCTGTGCTCCCCTGTACAACAGAGGCATTTTAGAGGGTATTCACCTCTCACTGTTTAGACCATAGTGTGCATTCTAAAACTGCCCTTCAGTTCCCAGGACTCCTGCTGGCATCCTGTTAGCCAGTTAAATGGGCTGTGCTGCCAGAGGCAAAAGGACAGCATGTAGAGCAAACACAACAGCTTTTTATAAAATGTTCTCCTGATTTCCCACCCACTTAACGTCAGAGAAGGCTTTTGTGATTCAAATATGTATTTGATATTCTATATTTAAAAATTCTTCCTGCTCTGTTAAGCCAATGTCAAATCTCAGTGGAAGCAGCTTTGTGCTGCTTTTTAAGAATCCACACAGCTGCACTTTAAAATGACCAATTTTTCATGGGAGTAGGTGCTGCCAGTAGGATCCTCCTTGGAAACTGTGGGCGGAACAGGTGTTTTATTTTCAACTCTTGTTGTAACTAATAAATTGGGTTTTGTGGATTTCCAGAGAAGCAGAGTGATGCCAGTTATCTTTCTTAGCAAACAATAAGCCACAACGTCTTCCTTTGCCTTAGTGAAGTAGGACAAGTACTTGGCAGGGGCAGCCACAGAGCTGCCAGCAGGCTCCAGGTCAGAGCTGGAGCTGGGGACTGTTGCAACACTGCCTGAGGCAAGTTGAAAATTTTGATTAAAAGGAAATTTCAAATGCAGGCTTTTGTTCTGTAGATTTCTAGGCATGAGAGAGAGGGTGGGAAGGAAGTGAGCCATGTGACAGACAGGATGGCTGTGGTGTTCAGGTACCCGCTCACTTTCTGGGATGAAGACTTCTGTGTTCTTGTTTTTCAATTTCACATAAAGGTGAAGTCCTCCTTTGACTGCCTCGGCATCAGTCATGGGTTATATATACTGCTAGCAAATTTAGCAAGTGTGTCATTTGTATTCAGAAGTGCACCCTGTTTGCTACAGGTGTTGCAAAACTGTATTAAAAATCGAAAGCTGGAAAAAAAGAGAGGAGTTTCCAAATTGTTTTTTCCAACCTTTTCTGCTTTGATCGCTGGCTACCTCCAGAAGGGGGGCAGGGAAGATGGCCTCAACATGTTGTGCCTTTGTTTCCCAGGTGTTGCACCCAAAAGTGTGAGCACAGTTAATGCTGCCTTACTGTTTTCCTCACAGGAGCAATGGCTGGGACCATGGTAGTCTTTTCTTTCCCTCTGCCCAAACCCATCTGTTTTCCCTGTGCAGACATACGCTGCTTGGCCAGCTCTCTGCAGCCGTTCATCCAGCTTTCCCCAGTTACTGGTATGCTTGGAACAAGCACAGATGAAGGGAAGTATGAGACACCATGTTAAAATACTTCCTGCACTGTCCCCCAAAGAAAGGTCCTTCTACAAATGCTTGACATACAGATCATATTCGACCTTTGATCATCTGTCATTTCATTGTAAGAAAGCATGCCATCATTTGCCACCGTTTAAAATAGACCTAAAGGAAGTCAGGGCTTAATCTTAACCTCAAACACATTGAGCCCTGTATTTCCTATCCAGCCATACACTGTGCTATCTAGTTTCCTACACCTCAGGCCTGCTAAGTTTAGTTCCTCTCAGCCAGCTGCTAAGAAGGAAGGGAAACTGTGTTCACTGTGGATAAAGCATTTGCTGTCCACAGCTCTACCAGCTTTATGGACTAAGCCTCTTAATTTGTTCTGTGAGTTCATAGTTTAAATCTTCAATGTCATGTTTTCTTGGGCTTCTCTAGGCAGAACTTTTGTATGCTTAGGAATAATCATTTAGCATTTATGACTGTCATGTGGTTAGACCATTGCTAAATTAAACACTGGAGTTTTATGCATTAATTAATATTCTATCAAACCCAGTGCAGTCACTCAGGTCTTTCATCTTAGAAAGTAGATGAATGAGTGGAATATATAATGTACCATACAGAAATTGAGATTGCCTCACAAGAAATCTTTATTTATCATAGAAAGTAGCTGCATAAAATAGCCGAGATAAAACTGACCTATTTTTCCTCTATATCAGTATCATTTATTGTCCATTTGCTTCAGGGAAGCAGATTGGAGGAACTGACTGATTTCCTCCTTGGGAGTATTCTCAGGCCCTGCTATGAAAGCCACGGACCTGTTTCAGTAGTGTGTCTATTGAAGACCTTAAATAATTCTTTATTGCTTTCTTTTCCCCCTAATGTTTAATAGAACTATGATAATTTGACATAACTGTACCTGCTGGGTTACCGGGCCACATCTGGCAGCCACACACCACAATGCACACACAGGTGGTTCAGCATCCACAGTCCCCCTCCTTTTTGGGGAGGATTTGGCAAGCCTGTATCCCTGCTGCAGAGTGATGTATTTTCTCAGTGGTAGCACACAATTCCAGGTAGAATTTTGGGTTTGGATTATTTACAAAGCAAAACTCTTAGCAACATTGATATCTCTGTGAAACCTACAGGACTGGGAAAACTCACTTTGTCTCTCATTACTCTACTAAACCTTGGTTAAATTCCTTCCTTCTGTTGTGTCACACATCTCCAGCATTTCAAACCGTGAAAGGGAAAATCCTCCTGATGGAAGGCATTTATGCCACCATAGCAGCATTACGAGAGACAGAAGGGGCAGTGTTTGTATAAAGCTGCTGTTTTGCTTTCCTACAGTTGCACACAGTTTTATCTGAGTTGTTTTGATGTTTCCATAGTCTTATATCCTTCCACTCCTGCTTGGTCCTTGCTTTTGAGTGGCAGCACTCATAAATTCAATTTCTTATTTGGTATAAGGATTCACTTCTCTTAACAGCAGGGTGAATGAAAACATGCAGTTGGACCTAAAATACAGTAGACTTAGTTGGAATATTGATACAGGACAAAAAAAGACAGGTCAGCTTCATCAAATGTAAAACTGGGTAGGAAGCGCTACCCTGCAGTTTTATTTTAATACATGGATGTATCTTATTTCTCCCTACCACGCATCACGTAATTAAATAATTTTAAAATGGCATAATTTGTGAGCTTCAACATTCTCATTTTCAATTAGAGGCAGATTGGTCCAGATGCCTGCATAAATTTTAAAAATTTATTATTTAAATCTGTGAAGGAAAAAGCAAACAACAAAGTACAGAGCACTGTCCTATAGATAAGGACATAAAATGCCCAGAATGAGGATGTAAAGCAAATGCTTCAGAAAAAAATTGTCTGGACCGTGTAATTTAATTTATGTAATCCAGTCACGGAGACAGAAGAACCTGTCGGTACTGCTGTATTAGTCTGCTCACAGATGGCTGAAAATATATTGTGAAAATACTTAGATGCTAATGGCTCCAGAAAACTCCTATAACACATCTTGCACCAGTCAGGACTGGTTAATACAAAATTCAAAGCTGAAGGCCAAAGGAGGCTTGTGATGAGGAAGCTCCTAATACACTGAAAAAACTTGGCAAATAGTTGCCAAACTTACTGTGACACCAAATGAGAGCGGGGATATATTTGTCTAATTATTCTTGCAAGGGTGGGATTGGTAATCTTCCCTCTCTCCTTCAGCTGGTGTGTGTATATAGCTCATCTCGCTGGCTTTAACACAAAGCACAGGAACACTCAGCCTCAGTAAGGATGGCTAAGTAGCCCCGATTAAGGAGCTTTAATAAATGCTTGCTCCAGGCCCAGCTGTGCTGGTAGAAGCATCTCAGTGATGCTTCCCAATTACAGATGACTCACAGAACCATTTATTGTACTTACATAATTATAAAGGTTTTGTGTTGCAGGTTTGCAGTAACAACTTCGGTTTATATCGGTAATCTTAACACTCACCTGTATTTCACTTAACAGATTCAGGAAGAGACACCTCCATTCTCTGGGGAAAAAAAAAAAAAAGATCAGCAGGAAAGCCTAAACCCATCCTTTTGTTTGTCATGTGTTGAGCAAATGGTGCTGACACCAGGAAATGTGCAGCACTTGACACGTGCATTCTGTAAGTGCTCGGATGCAGCTAGCAGGCATCGCGTGCCGTCAGCGCTTCGCGGTGCTGACAGCACCCTGGCAGCTCATCTTGCTGGACTGAAAAGAGGATAAATGACTATATAAAGCATATAATTGCATTTTTATGTGCATAAATATGTACTTTAGTGAAGACTTCAAAAAATTAGCAGCTATCACAGACTAATGTATTATTTAAGCGGCTTTTTGAGGTGTAAATATATTTTAAACTATTTTAAGAATACAGTATTTTTTTTTAGGATGATAGCTCAGACTTTGAAGGTACCTGTGGTGGGTCAGAGGAGCTGTGCAGGTTGACTGGCAAGTTATTGTTCTTGCAACTGCTATTCCCTTTGTAGTAGGAGATGACCGTGGTGTGTCCTGCCTACAAACAGAAGGGCGGCTTGGCAAGCTGGAGCAGCAAGAGCGAGGAGTTGTGTGATTGCCTGGAGAGGTGGGGTGAGGAGACAGAATAAAGGAGGGGAGAGGCTGGTGATTCACAGCCCTCTAAGGAACCATACTGACGGCAGACCAAGTCTTGGAGGGAAATGCTTGGAATAGTCACATAACATTGCAAGCTTAGCCTTATCCAGCTCAAGTGTGGATGCACAGACAGGCTGCACAGACTCCCAGCTGTCAGAACCAGGCTGCATTTGCACGAATGCTCTCTGCTCATGTCCTCCAGTAGTGAAAATACAGGTAGAGTCTGCAAATCCTCAGTAGAGTGTCCTGCAGCCACCCATGAGGCAGAGCAGCCTGAGCAGCTGGTGACTCCAGTGCTGGCAAAGCACGGATCTCAGTCTGAAGGAAGGTGAACATGCAGCAAGCTGGTGTAACTGCAGCTCTGGCTGAGAGGACAGATTTCCAAAACAGAGTTTGAGAAAAATCTCTGTGTATAAATCAGTTCCTTCAGGAGCTTTAGGAGAATGCTGAACACGGGGTTTACAGAGACATCGGCTCCTGCCTCTGCTCTTTTGCTCATAGCCCAATTCTCACTCTTCTTCCCAGGTCCTTCAGCCATTGGTTAATGGTATGAGTAGAAGAAAATGTCATGTCAAGATGCCTTAACCATCATCCCACTATTTACACCCTCCTTGGAAACTTGCCCTGGTTGTCTAATGCAGCTGCAGGCAGGCCACAGCAAGTTGGGGCCTCTGCCCCACTCCGCTCTCTTCCAGTTTCACCTCTTCCTGCGACATTTGTGTTTTGGTTTGGTTGCACCCTGCCTGCCGGCAGAAAGCGAGCCAGGGCAGCAGCCAGTTCACTGCCCTGGATAGTGAGAGGATTCACCTCAGGGACTCAAGGGGGTCCTCACAAAGATCGCAAAGGGTGACCCTCAGAGCTGAAAAGAAGTGGCTAAAAGGTTTTTTGAGACCTCCATAGGAAGTGATGCAGAACTTTATGTATGCCAGAATCTAGCTATCCATTAGGAGAAAAACATGAATGAACTTAGAAGCAGGGAAATATTCCTGACATTACACTGCTGAGTTGCTGTGCACATTGCATGACATCTAGGCAGAGCCCTGAGTAACGGATGACTAAGTATCATCTGATTCTCTGTTAATAAAAAGGAGGTGAATATGCATGTTTCATTGAGGAAGGAAATTATGAAACTGGGGCAAAATACTTGGAAAGGACTGCATTTCAAAACCCCCTTTTCCTTCCCAGGACAAAGCAAATGCTGCTAGGAACTTCAGGTGGGGTTGGGGGAAAAGCTGAAATTATAAGGAAGCAGTCTTTGCTTTTAAGTCTTTATGAGTTAGAATAGTGGGTGGTAGAAATTACCCTGTATATGTTTCCAGTGTAAAGCTATGGTGTGGGCAGATTTCCTTCTGCCTTTTATAAGAACTGGGTAATTCAGACCCATGCCCAGCTGTGCTCTGAATTTAGAAATCAAGCATTGCTTTCAGGAATGACTTCTTGAAAAATTGATTTTCTTAATATAAATCATCTTCTAAGGTGACCTTGGGTGAGGCAAATCAATACAGGATTGCTGAAAGCAGCACTTGCTCTCAGCAGAACTACCGACGCCAGAGTCGGGCAGCCCCAGCCAACCCCTGCCCCGTGACAGCCCTCCCACACCTGGCCCCAGCCTCTCGTCCTGGCCCTGGGGAGCCCCCAGCACGCTCATGTGCCAGAGTACGTAACGTGGAGGGTGGCTTGAACTCATGGAGGTCCTTGGATTGTAGCAAAGCAGCAGGCTCTCAGGGAGACACTGCAGATCTTCAGCTTGTTGGGGCGGTCTGTGAAATGGGCTCACTGGGATCTTCAGGGCGGGAATAATGGTCTTCAATTGGTCTGTATCATCCCTGGGATGCAGGCTGAGCAGTCTGGCTATGACCATGCGGTGATGCTCAGCCATCACTCACTAAATGCTTCTATTGTTTTAGAGATGTGCAGGGAGAAGTTACTACTCTAATGCTGTCATGTACACTTATGCAGGCTTATCTTCCTTATGGCTTCAGATATTCCTGTGAAAAACACAGGAAATAACAGAAATGCAAAAGAGCACAAGAAACCCAAATAGCCTGTGCATCACGGTAGTTTCCATTATTTCCTGGATTTGACTAGCTCAGAAATACTGCAGGAAGTGCTTTTTTTTTGTGGTATTTTTGTTTCCTCTGTCAGAAGGGTGGAAGCATTACACAACGACATGTGAAAATGAGAGAGGAATCCATGCTGCCAGTGGGCTGGATCATGGGAGCGCTGGATTTCTGCTTTCTGGGGCAGTTCCCATCTCTGCAGCGGAGAGCTGAGCCTTGAGGTGGCAGCGCCCACCAGCACTGAGCCCCCAGGAATGCATGGTCCTCTTTGGGGAGGGTGGGCTTAGGGCAGGCACAGAGCTGCCTGGTGGGCACTGGCATCACTTCTCTCTCCTCATTGCTCTACACTTGCAGAGAAGTTGATCAACCTGAGCTGTTTCTTTGTAGCTTTAGGCCAATTTTTCTTCTCAGTGAATCAGCCTAACACTCACATACAGCTTAATAAACACTCAGGAGGCTGAGCCAGTTCCTTGGGTGTACATCATTGTTTTGACACATTTTGGGATCTCGTTTGGAGATGTGAAATGCCTGTGACGTTCCTCCATCCAGGCTGCACCCTGGCCAGTCAGCATTCACTCTGGTGAGCCACAGCAAATGCATTAAATCCTGCATTAAAGCTCTGCTGATAACATTGTGCTTATTAAATAATACAAACATTTTTCTTGTTTGCCAACCAGTGGGGATCCCTAGTACACACTGGGGAAGCATGAACTATAAAAGCCTCTATTCTTTTTTAATTAGGTTGTATCTAATTAAAATTATTGCCTGCCAGTACTAGCATTTATAAAGTATTTTCCAACGCAGCATGACTCATGGGGCTATATGGAGACAGATTGCACTGCAGTCTATTTGGGATGTGTTTGCTTGTGCTGTGCAATTGTCCTTTATCATCACAGGCAGGCAGCGCTTGTTCGAATTATTATTCTGTGTGTACTGCCAGCCATCTAGGCCTCCACAGTTCTTTTTATAAATTCACTGATTAGCCTATTTTGAATATGAAACATGGGTTTGAGATCCAGCTTGGGGCTCTGAACAGACAAATCATTTGGAGGACTGTCCCTAGAAGTCACAGATGGGGAATTAACAGCTCAAGATGCCAGGCTAGCTTGGGAGTCAGCTATTGCAAATGATGTTGAAACACCAGCAGTCTTTCTATTCACATGTGTGGCAATGGGAACCATCACAAGTGCTCTGAGCAGCCTGCTCAAGCTTGGCCCATGGGGAGTGAATGATTTGTAGGGAAGCAAAGACCCTGGTAAATGGCACAGCCTAGGCTGCCATGGGCAACCCAGCAATGCCAAGCTTAGCCAGCAACGCCCACTGGAGTGGAGCCAGCTGTTCTTCCAAAGAGAGAGCAACCAAGAGCCTGCATGGAGAGGTGGGAAGAGGCTCTGGTAGGCAGAAGTTTTGCCTACATTTGCCTGAAGAAAAAAAACCGTGTACGAGGGCATGGGGTGTGGTTGAGCATGGATGAGGGGAAATGGACTGGGAGGGAACTGTGCCCAGAGGCAGCTGGGCCAGCTGGTTTGTGCAGGGCAGAAGCAGTCTGCAGGCTGTGGCGCCGGCTCAGTGGTGAGGGATGGGTCCTGTCATGGGGCAAGAGGACTCTTGGGGCTCGGGGAAGTGCAGGCAGCTGCCCACGGAGCTGAGAGCATCTGCTTCAGGGCAGGCAGTAGTGCTTAGAGAGATCATCCTGGTTTGGCAGGATCTTGGCTGGAAGCATGCAAAGTAACGTGGAACACGTGGAACCCGCAGGTTTACAGGCTGAGCACTGACTCCCAGGCATGGAGGAAGACTGTGGGTTTGTAGGCGACAACATTTAGAGCAGCAGCTCAAAGGGGTCAGCCATCCTCCACTCAGGAGGTGGGTCTGCACTGGAAGGACACAAGGAGTGGAGCAGAGAGAGCCCATGAGAGCCCGTGCTCGTGAGGGGAGGCAGCAGGAAGCAATGCTCCTGCTGGGGGCTGCGCAGGGCTGCTTTCCTTCCCTGCCCTGCACAGCCCCTGCTTCATGGCCCCCAGCCCGGCTCGCTCAGGCTGGGTTCGAGTGGTGGTGCAGATGTGAGGGGTGAGCAGCAGGCGAGGAGATGGCAGCAGGCTGCTGAGCGAGGGGACACGATGGCAGCGGCAGCCACTGGTGGAGCAACTGAAAGTAAAAGGCTCAGCTCTGCATTCACAGCCTATACAGGTGAGCTGAAGCCAGTGCTGTGTTGGTGCAAGGTTTACAGCCATATTTCATCTCTTTTTCACTTTCTGTGGTATGTTTTTTTTCCAAGGGTTATTACAGTGCATGAAACATAGGTGTGATGCTATTATTGTCTTTCCTTTAAGTTCATCCCAAGTAAGACATGACAAGACATGGAATTAGGTTAAAATTAAAATCTTACCATATAAATTTAAGTTTTTAGTATAGGCTTGCCCATCTGAGATTTTACCAGCTTTATTCTTAATGCTGTGCTTAATACAAAGTAAGATGTAATACCTGCTCTGTGAGCTGATAATCTAAAAGGCAGAGCCTTTAAAAAGAAAAGGTAATATTTTTAGCTATAGGTGAGGAACTGGGACACAGAGAATCAAATTACTCCCATGTCATGCAGACTAGGAATTAACATGTGTTTTGAATTTCCAGTTTCATCTTAACCACAAAAACAAATTTTCTCTTTGAGTTGGGATAGTATGTTCTGGATTTTGAAACATTTCTTATATGGAGCACTAAAATAATTTAAAGTTCTTCATGTGCTATGGTTGCTCCCTTGATGCTTGGACAACTACTTTTTTGTCTGCAGTATTTTCTTCTCCTACTGTGGATCAAAATACAAATTTTATTACCTCGTGCAAGACAGTCTTTGCTACAAATCCTTCTTTTCTTCACTGTTGCTTGAAGAACAGTTGTGTGCATCATCCACTATGAGCTTTGAAGTATTTCTGATGTTAAAACAACAACAATAAAACCTCCTGGTGCTCTTTCCCACAGCTAAACAGTGTGGTAATTAATGAGAATACAGTTACTCGTAAACTGCCACTCAATTGGCTTTTATGGGTCATTCTTTTATTTCTCTTTAATTACAGGGTAGAGAAAGAAGAAGCTGAGGCTGTGCATGGGACAGGCTGGTTGTTGCCATCTAACAGAGATGAGCTTTGGACTCATGTTTTCCCACTGTAGAACACAAAAAGAGTCCATGAGCTAACACCCAGGTTAGTCCTGCTGCCATGATTGGCAGGTTGGTTTTCAGCTCCACGTTGCTGCTGGAGCTGAATTTTTTCTGAGCTGCTGCTGGGTTGAAACTGCTGCTGAGCCTTTTGGATTGCCATGATCATGTTCTGCTGGGAGCCTGATTTGCCTTCAAATTTAGGCCTTGCACCTTGAGAATTGAACGCAGCATCTTGGGCAGATTCTCTTAGGGGCAGCTGTTTTGCCAGCAGAAGGCACTGAGTTAGACTGTCTGAATCCCAATGCCCTTCAGCAATTTGTTTCTCATTTCTTAATGCAACAGTATTATTCCAGATACCTGAACTTCTCACAGGAAAAACAGTGGGAGGAGGATGCTAAAATTAAATTAGGGGGATAACAAGTTTATGCTTGTTTCTTCTGCTCTTTCCCCTGCATGGCTGTAAGAGGCAGGAAATTGAGTGAGACCAACCTTCAGGGTGGGCTGCAAAGGACTCTCACCTCTTTACACCTCACAAAATCAAGTTCCTCACACCCCAAGCAGCATTTACCCTCATTGCTCACTTGTGTGGTGTCTGGGTTTGCTTTCCTTCCTGAGCTGAACGTGTGAGTTCAACGAGAGCTCACACACCAAAGCACAGAAGAGAACAGGAAACCTGCCTGTTTGGTCACATCTGGTTTCACCGGTTTGCAGCCACACTGAAAAGAGTTTTCAGCCTGAAACAGCACCTTATAGCAGAGGAGTTGCTTTTTCAGTGCCATTGAACACAAAATGGTTTCAGTAGATTCACATCTACTCCATCTTCAGAATCACATCTCCTCCAGCTCTGGTCTTCCCTGGCAGCGCTGGAAAGATGGACCTGCTTTAGACCTCCTGGGCTTTGGCCAAAACGATCTGTGTCTGAAAGGGAAATACTGCCAGAGCAGTTAAATTTAGCCTTATTAATTATTCCTGGCAGCTCATGCAGCGCCAATTAAACAAGGATTTAAATTCCCCAATGATTTTTGCAAATTTTTCACTTTCAATCTGTTTTAAGATCTAAATATGCAATCTGTCTATTAGAAGATGGTTGCTTCCCTAAATAGTTTAAATTCAGGTTATTTCATTAATGAAAAGAAAGGGTTTATTTACTGTCAGAAATCATTACTATCTGTGCTTTTAGCTTGTCTTTTTTATTAGCTGTTTCTTGCTTGGTTGCTTTTGTTTACCTACTCTCAAACTCAAGAGACTCATTAACCCTAGGTTTCTATGTGTAAGAAAAAATGGGGAGGGGGTTGGGGTTTTTTTTTCTTTGTTTTCTAAAGAGTACAGCCAGACCACAGGCAGGTATTGTTGTGTTACCACTCGTTAGAATGGCACCAGGAGCAGGAGAGCAGTCTGAGTGCCTTTAAGGTAAGAGGAGCTTATCCCCAGGAGCAGGGCTGCCCTGGCTGGCCCTGAGCCCTGTCAGCAATGTTTGGGAAGTGGTGTAGCCATGCAAACCTGCTCAGCAGCAGAGCTGGGCTGTTACCTTCTCCTACTGTGTGCTGCATGGACCCCAGCTGTGTGCCAGCCTCTCACCCTGGGTGAGGGCAGGAGCTGCTCCAGCCATGTGTCCAGCCACTAGGCTCCTTCTGGGGGTGACAAATGGCATTTCTATGGTGGACTTTTCAGTCCCCACTATCCAGGGACCCGCTGCCTGTGATGGTGGGACGTGCAAACATGTTCTGGAGGCATTAAACATATGGGGTATTACAGACACCCCATGCCTTGGTGGTTAAGGAAACTGCTCCTTCCTGCACCAAGGTTTATATCATAATCGCATTATTAGTTGTAATAGTTTGGTGGGTGTAATTGTGAATTGTATATAAACTTGTGTGTCCTGTGAATAGGTAAAGCATGTAGGGTGTGTTGAAAGACTGAAGTAGATGTTGTTGCTTGATAAACACATTCCCAGGCTTTCACTTTTTCATCCTTTACATGGACCACAAGAGAATCGAAGTGTAACATCTGCTTGTAAACATGATCAGGTATGAGTCAGTAAAAGCAAAGAAGTGCAGTATGAAATGATAAATTGCATGTTTTATATGCTCATCTATCATAATAGAGTAGGGCCTGGGAAGAATTTTAACTAAAAAATGAATCACGGTATCTTAAAAAGGAGCATCATGTTCCCTATATTTACTGCAGGTTCCTAGGTCATTCTCTGTGAAAAATATACAAATGTAACACTTATTCTCTTTGTAATCACACACACAGCCCCTTGTTCTTACCATTTCTGATGGTAACTAACATAAAGAGGTGGTATCTTCCAAGAGGCTCTTCCTTTAACTTCATCAGTAGTTTAATTTAGCTAACCAGAAATGCTTGCAGTGACGGTAAAAGTAATTACCTCTCAAAATTCCTAGTGTTCGAAGCACTCCTCTATCAAAGCAGCTGATTCTCTGTCGATGTGCATTTTGTGTAGCTGTCTGTGTTTGTGTGGAGGCTGCATACACCTGTTCTACTTCTGCAGCCTGTCAGGGGTCCAGCAGTACCAGAGGGATGTGCTCTTAGGGTCAGAAAGGGCGGGAATCAAATATCCTGAGAATTTGTAGCTCTTGCTTTGAAACATTCACTATGGCAAGCTAGAGTGGACAAAAAGATTCCACTTATCTCTTCAAGCAGGTCTTTAAAAATACATGTGTTCAACATAGAGAAAGAACAGCTTTGATCTGTTGTCTCATTCAGAAGTCCCGGCACTTTAGCTGAAAGTTTCACGTGAAGCTTGTTGTTGTAATCTGCAACATATAGTTGGAAGTTATTACTTGGGTTTGTTATTGTTGTTCCTACTGAATTAATGGGGTTTTAGAGCTGGAAACAGCATCAAGAAAAGGGGAAGTGATCCCCATTTAGCACCCAGCATTATACCTGGCAGGGGCAAAAAATAACCAGAAATGTACCTAATGCAAAGGATGAGCAAAGCTTGGAACTGGGTTGTTGCTTACTCTTCAGGCAAATCATGCGTCGAGGATGCAGCTAGGTGGAGTACAAAAGGACAAAAACATCTCTGGCTTCCCTGCAAAAGCTGAGGAAAGGTGCTGTAATACACCAGTAAAAGCTGTCTGTGCCCTATCAGATGATGGACAAATCCTTATCTCTGAGCTCATTGCCTGGCCTTGCATTTAAATATTTACAATTTTGATTGATATCCTTTTTGTTAGAATAATTGTTTTAATTTTTGACTGTGTTAGGTTAGGGTTGGGTTAGGGTTAGGGTTAGGGTTGGGTCAGAATGGCATTTTATTTGAATGGCATACACTTGTGTGACACTTCAAAGGCTTCTTCCTCCATTGCCATTTTCAGCAGCCTTCTGTGCCTTTTGATTTTTGAGAAGTCCTGGGCTGGCCCATGCATTTTAATTTTTAATCAAGTAACTGGTTGCTGTCATCTGTTGTGTTTACAACACAAGGTCAGTGCTGCGAAAGCGAGATCACTGATCAATGGGCCCTGATTGCCTCCAAGACAGTGCTCTCGTTGCTGAGGATCTCATGCTGGTAGTGTTCCTAGACATGAACTGTGGTCACCGCAAGGATTGAAATAATCTTTATTTTCAACATGAATTTTGTTTCATAAGCAAAGCTCTTTCCTGTGACAGCCCCGTAAAGCCAAGGAAGCCTTGCTGTGAGCTCCTGTGATAAAAGACAGGTTTATTGTAGAAGCATGCACAAAGTGCAGTGCAGAGGGACCAGGTTAGCTCCCAGCCTCTGCAGCTTGGTCTGACCAAAAGTTGGCTTGACCTTGTATCCAGCAAGTTTGTTTATTGCTGGGAGGTAGGACCTGGCTGGTCATGCCCATCCCAGGAATGGTGCCAGAGCCTTCAGGCAAAGTGCAGCAGACATCCTGCCTAAGCAAACCTCATGCTTACAAACATTGTCTTTAAAAAGAGAGTCCTCTGTAAACTTGCGGCAGCATTACATTAGCTGCTAGTCCTTGTTGGAAAGCTGAGGGCAAACAACCTACAAGAAATAGCTCAGGGTTTCTGATACAGCTGGTTTACAGCAGCATTCCTCAGAGTCATCTGTATCAGATGTCTTTTGTTTGCCTCGCTGTATCTTACAAGGGGCTGCAGATTGTCAGCTTTGGGATTTCTCTTGAAAGAATTTGCTGTGATCGTAGGGCATCAGGAAACCTCTCTTTTTCTGTAGGAAGATGGGGGGATTTAGCAAATACTGAATAGCATGATCAAATAATTTACAAGTGTGACTTTGAGTTTGTTTCTTTTCCCTGAGCTATTTATGCAGTGCACGTTTGAAGGCAAGCTGTGAGTACTATACAAAGAAATCTGCTAGCATGCAATCTCCAAGAGGAGATTTAAGATTTAATTTCAGGCAGGATCTGGATCACAGGAGCTAATAGGAAGCTGTTTACACCACTCTGACAGCCATACTAAAAATTTAGTGTGCTCAATGCTTGTATTTCCGTACTCCATTTCTGCTGTGGTGAAGGGCATTTGTATGCATGGACTGACTGAATGAAATTCCTTCTGAAGTGAGATCATGTTTTGTCATTAATTGCAGAAGCTAAGGTGAATGTGAGAGGGAATATGGAAGCTTCGTCTCACCCACCAGTGTTTATTGCCATAAACCAGTGAAGGAAGTTCTGCTCGTGAGTTCTGTTGAACTGGTTGTTCTCCTGTGGCAGCGATGCCTCAGGGCACTGGAATCTTGCTCCAGAGCTGAGAGGCAGCAGGGAGAGGAGAAAAGGTCTGGCTTCCATCTGCCCATCCAGCGTGAACAGGAATGAATGAGCTTCTCTTTCTCTAGTTATAAACCTCTAACGTAGCAAGAGCATGGGCTCAGTGCAGTATCCTGGGCTAAACCACCAAGTTCAGGTAGTCCAGCCTGAAGTTGTGCCTCTTGCCCTCTTTTCCATTTTTGCACTGTAAATGGTGCTTTCCCTCCAGCTACCATAGCCATCCCTTACTGGTGAAGAAAAGCAGCAATGCCCTTGCTTTAAAAAAACAATAACTTGGCACTGAAGCACCCCTTAGTTGTGATCTCAGTGTGGTAAGGAAATGCAAGTAGTCAACACCATTCCATCCTCGCCCATTGGCAATTTCATCCTTTCCCAGAAAACAGCTGGATTCCCTGAGATCCTGGGGGCTGTAGCTGACAGGGATGCAAGCTCTGGCAGTGGGGGAGAGCCAGAGGTCAAGATCCAAAGTATTACAGAGGCTCTGCTGAGCTGGCAGCTCCCCGCTGTCTGCATCGCGTGTTTCTAAGGGATTGCCTTCCTTACCTTTGGAGACAGAGGTAACTTTTGGAGCTTAAATCTACAAGCACACACAGAATATGACAACTGCTCTGAGTTGCTATTAGAGCTGGGCTTGCACAAAGCCAGTACTTTGTGACAAACACTGCAGCTAAATGCATTTAATTAAGAGAAAGTATGAAGTGGCTGCTTTCCCCTCTGCTCATGTCCTGCTTGGGCTGGCACTACAGTCAGGCATTGACCTGCTGACTTCTAATGTCCTTTCATGTCCCACCACATTCCAACATCAGTCTTTCAGCTTGTGGCAAGTTAGGGCATAATCTCTTCTGCCTTTATCTGACCACCTCCTTTTCTCCTCATTTATCCCTTTTTCTCCTCCCTTTTTTTATCTCACTCTTTTTTTTCCCCCCTGTCTTCCTAGGCTCCCAGATCCTCCTTCTATTATGAAACACATGCAGAAACATAATGGCAGTTGCTCATGGCAGTTGGTATCGTTAGAGGCTCTTAATATTAGGATATTATCCCTGAAATTAGAGCTGCTTGTCTTAACAATTTTTTAGTTCAGATGTATTTGAACATTTCCAGTAAATATACTCAAATACCTGTAAATAGGATCCTTTCTGAGAAAATTACCCTCTGTCCTGGTGTAAACCAGCAGAAGGATACAATTCATTGAAGAGAGAGAACTCTGCACATGGCATGTCCATGTGGATCAAGTCAATGTCAAGGCTTCAGCTGCCTTCAGAGGGGTAGGGATTTCTCTAATAAAAGGAAGCGTGCTGCTAAATCAAACTGTCTTGATTAGTGTCACTGGAAGCTCTGCTTGATTAGACACAACGGAATTTGTCCTGTGGAAGAGGTTCAGGAGAGGGAGAGAGCACAACAGATATCAGCCCTGGAAAAAGTCTGGTTCTAAGAGGTGACTTGAGCTCATACAAATGAGGTCTTATTAAACGGAGACCATTCAGTCACACAGTTACAATGCCCATAGCGGGGAAGGAGTTTTTCATTAATTATTCAACAGAAGGGAGATCTATATTTTGCCTCAAACTGACACTTTTTACCATCTGCTTAAAACACAACTCTCTCCTAGCAGCTATTATCCACATGGGCTTTTCCTCCTTTTTTAGAGTAATCATTATGCTGAACTTACAGATTGTTTAAGGTATCTGAGGTCCAGGCATGAGCATGCTGTTACAAATAGCTAATACTTAAAATCGCTATTCATTTTCATATGTTTGGCAGCTCATTAGCACATTTGTTTTTCTCAGTTGTAATTGTGATCCAGCAGTGGCCTTGATCTTGCTAACTGCTATATCTGAGCTTAACTGCAGTCTTGTAATCCCAACAGGCTCATTTTGAAAGGACATAGTGACTCAAATTCGTGCCTAGTATAACTATTGAAATTAGCATTTTTCACCAGGGATAAATTTATCTCAGTATCTACAAGTGCCGTGGACACATACAGAGGGTTGTTAGCAGTGGGACCTGAACATTAAATGAGCAGCCAGACCCTAAATGCTTGCTTTGAAGGTGTCACACGAGATTTCCTGTGTGTTTCCCCCGGGTGTCCCCACCTTCACTCCTAGGGAAAAAAAACCAAACCAAATCCCTCCGCAAAACTACATGTGCTGCCTGGGGTCTTTGAAGGGAAACTGAGATTTATGCTAAACTCCATGAGGAAAGCATCCTGAAAACGGAAAGCAAATTCAGACGTTTGCTTTCATGGGTGCCTGAATTCCAAAACAACTCTTAACAAACACCACTCATATGCCAAGAAATATTTTTAAAGTAGTTAATGGTAAATTGAACAGAAATTTGTTCAACAACAGGCTCTTGTATGGGGAGTGCTGCCACGCTTTCATTTTGGAGAAATGGTGGTAGATGAGTCATACTATTGGCAATATTTATTTAATTTTTAATTGTAGAGCAAAAGGACACTGTTAGCATATCATTATGCATATACTTGAATCAATTTTCTATCCTTTAAAAATCCATTTTGCCTTCTTTCCTCTCTCATCCTTGCAGACTGGGCTGGAATTGCGAGCTACGGGTTGGGACCTCATTATCAGACATGGCCATGCAAGGCAGTGCTTACTGGGGCAGCCGAACAGCAGCTGAATTGCACCTTATCAGCTGTGCTGAAACACAGCGCATTTCACCTCCCGGGTGGCTGAAACGTGCTCCTTTTCAGATGCCTTTTCAGATTCCCGGCAGACTCTTTGCATATGCACCACCTGCAAACAAGAGCTCCCGAGGGACTGCTGCCCACAGTCCTGCTGTCTCCAGCGGCAGGGAATGAATGTCACAGCTGGTGGAGTTAAAGGCATCGATTATCAGTGTAGTACCAATCGTTCTCCATGGTTCTGGATCACAACAAATCCTCGTATTATTTCAATTGTAACATATAAAGTATTTGAGGAAAGAAAACAAACCCCTTTATTTCCCTACGAGGATGATGTTGACAAACTAGCAGGGCAGATAAGTTCGCAGAAAACCTGCCAGTCACAAAACACTCGAAGAGGAGCTTTCAGACAAGTTTAACCTATATTGTATTGACTTAGACACCCAACAGGGACCTCGGTAAGCGCACATGAATTCGGTTCGAGGTTTGGTTTAGCATAACTGGGTGCCAGGGCAGTTAAGCTCCTCCTGAGACACCTGGGAGCCATTAGTTCCCCCGGAGACTAAAGACAGGCTTTTGGGAATGGCTGATGATTTGCCTTGCATCGTTTCCTCAGGTGTTCTGCATCCCTCCGGGGCTTCTTAGTGGCCAGCCCGGTGCGCAGGCCTGTTGCCTGCTCAGCGTTGTTCCTGCTCCCGGGACTGCATGCCAGGACTGCTTCTCTGCTGCCGGACCTTTGCCTGGTCCTTGCCCATGCTTCATCTGCCCTTGGGTACCTCCCTGGGAAAAAGAGAAGTAAGAGGCAACAAATCATACTCTGTAATTCCACCTGCATTCATTTGTGCATCCTGTTGGTAAACCCAGCGAGGGCTGCAATATATTACAGCAATTTGGGAACTGTATTGGTAGGAATAACTCTCCCTTGGAGCAAGGGAAGGTCTCTTTTGTGTGATTGCAGTGTCAGTTTCTGCTCCAGTTGGTGCTGAGAGGACTTGCTGCGGTTGAATTTGTGCTGGTCATACTTGTGTCTTTCTGTTACTGGCATGTTTTTATTCCTTTAAAAAAACTTGCTTTGCATTAGTTTATCTTATTTGGATCTGAAGCCTTTTGATGCCATATAAGCATTTATTGCCGTTTAAATTGTGCCTGGGGTATTGACATTTTCAAGGCTGTTTTGTAAAGTGGCCTTTTACACAGGGTGGGGGAAGTGCTGCAGTGTGGCACACAGGTGGTTTAATTTCAGCTTTGTTTTCTTTAGTTGAACCTTGTGTGCAAGTTGCAGTGATTTAAGAAGGTCTGATTGCAGGAAACACAGAAGAATAAAAATGGGAGGCTAGTAAAGTGATTTTTGGATGCTGGACCTTCAGTTTTACTATTAGATCAGTCCTTTAGCAGACACCCCTGCTGTACTTGAGGGTGGATAGACCTTTGGCTTACTGAAGTCTATACTACCTTCACAAGCTCCTAAAGAAGTTGTGTTTGTGTTTCCTGTGCCTTTAATCCAACCTGTATCCTAACAGAGAGCATTGTTTCTTTACTGCTGCATTCCAGAAGTACACTTCTACTACAGTGAGCTGTTTTCTGGCAATCCCTCACTTTCTTGAGGATGAGATGGTGGCTCACAGAACAGAAAACAAGTTTATAGATAGCCCTCAGATAACTGTAGGAATTTTTGCAGGCAGTCATGGCCCTCTACTCCTATTTTAGTCCTGGTAAGTCTTTTTAAGAAAAATGGAGGGAAGGTGAGATAGTTTTGCAACTTGGGTTTGCCACATGGACCACTGACCTCAGCTAATATAACCTAATCTGGAAATACACCTTGCTACCAAAACAAATTCTGTCTCCTCCACAACAGTTTTATGGTCTTTTGAGGTATAACATACCTGAAAATGATCTCCTGACTTCAACTGAAGTGGGGATTCTAGACAGTAAAACTCAAGAGTTATCATGAGATGTGTTTGGAATTTTTTTATTTTTAATTTTTTTTTTCTCAGAGTAAATGTTCTTGATACCTAGGGGAGCGGGGTCTCACACCATGTCTAAAACAGAGCCTGGAAATGCAAGTATACAACATTCAGAGGATATCTGAGGCTTCCTGTCCTGAGCTTCTGATGGTTTATTTTTCTGAAGGTTAAGGTTCCATGGCCCCTATTACCTTCCTTTAGTAAGGTTGTCCATGCTGCTGCAAATTGAATCCCAATGGCCTGAATAAAGGGCCATTATCTCTTAAATATCTGCTGATTTTCAGTCTAGTGTTGGCCCAGCCTCATTAGACAAACAATCACCAGGTACATGTCCTTATAAAAGGTTAAAAAAAGTAGGTAGCAGAATGTTCTGAAATATTTATGTTCTTTATTCTTGAAGTGAGACATGTATGGGTGGCTTTAGAGATGAAGCTTCACTGCCTACTAAGTGTTTAGAAATATTTTGCCTGCTGAGTTCTCTAGAAATAAATTTGAATGTTCTGTTGTTAAAATTTATTAATACTTTTGACTTGTAAGCATAAAAGGCAACTTTTATTTACTGAACTTAGATTAGTATGTAAATACAGATTTAACAATGTAAATGGAAAACTGGAACAGTGTCTCAGATTCTGTGTGACTGCCCTATTTATTCTAGCAGTTAACACAGCATGAGACTAGAGGCTGCTAGTAAATTGTGCCTTTAGGATATGAAAAATTCCATTGCCTAATAGCTGTAATTTTAAAATAAATATTCTATTTGAGTTAGAAACATTACTCCAGCTATTCTTTCACTGTTTGAGCAGGTATTTAATGAATGGGACTTTTCAGTTTTTCCAAGCTTCACGTAGAGAGAGACGTTTTATTTTAATGTGAAGTTTTTTCTCGGTTTTCAGACCTCATCCAGTGCACAGTGTTTCCTGTAAGTGTTACACTTTCAGCAATCAGTTCATTTTTTCATGTAGGAAAACCTTTCTGGATTCTTGGTTCTGGTTACTGAATAGACTATGAAAAAACATAAACGTCCATCCTTTCCTTGCTTTAGTGATTATTTGTGCCAGTTTCTAGCTTTTTTTCTAGCTTGGTTATATGTATTTGAACACCTTGAGTTCTGATAAAAATACCACTTTCTTGTCAGCTGAGATCACAAAATTATTTTTGTCAGCATCTCCCTTCTGTCTTGAGGGAAGAGGGGAGTTTTTCTATCCTGTAATCTGATTTGGATTTGCCTTGAAATCCTCATCAGGTTGTTGAAAACAACCCGTGGAAGATGAGAAATGGAGATGAAGTAGGGGAAAGGGGTAAAAAACAGAAGGAAGGTTACTACTTTATTTACTATATCAAGTTGCTTGGATTCTTAGGAAGGCTTTTTGATATTTTGGTCAAGATACATAAAGTAGTGCAAGACAATTGCCTTTCTTTTGCCTGCCCATAAGTGTTTTTCTTATCATAAATGCTATGGCTTCCTGCTGGCAGGAGGTGAGTGGCTGCCTGAATCTGGCCTCCCTGGTTTTCAGCACAAACAGCTTTCCCTTTCGTATGAATGGTTTTTAGAAAGTTGAAACTTGGCTTTCTGGAAATCAAATATCCTATTTTAGGAGTTAAGCATAGGATTGTGGACAGTAAAACGGGACAAATTTTTGTTAGCTTCAATATAAAGGAGGTTTTTGTCAGGAGAGGTGAGGCAATGCCTTCAACTCTTAAGATGATTATATGGTATTTAGTTGTTAGAGATAGGCAGGCTCTTTGACTGCTTTAATGTCTTATTTTCACATTGACTAGTCTGGGTGGATCTTCCTCACAGCTCAGCTCTGATCTAGAGCTCAGAAATCAGCTCTGATTTCTCAAATGCTCAGATGCATTTTATGTGTTTAGGCATTTTTTTTTTTTCCTGAAAATGGTATCTTGGTGTTCATTTGGTGTTAGGTTAGTGTTTAGTTTATAACTACCTGTACATAGGTATATCAAATTATTTCTCTCCATCTTCAAGGTTTTCAATGAAAATGGAATTCAGTACTGAGCTCCACACATCCCCCTGCTTTATTATTTCCTTTGTATAATTTTTTTCTTTTGTTTTCAGTACTTCATTTAGATTTCAGGCTAATTGTTTATAACTTCTTCCATGTGTACTTGAAACAGTTATTTCAAGTAAAACATAATACTCTGCTGAAATTCATATGGTATTGCAGGATAAGACAATAACACAAACAAATGATTAATAAGAATCAAGTAGTGCTGCTTTGTCACTTGCTGCCACAAAGTTCCCAAAGTAATTCTGAAACTGGAGCCTGTAGCTATAAGATGCAGCCAGAGGCATCTGGAAGATCGTGATCCATGCTGATACTCACGTGCAGCAGCAGCCAGAAATCACTGAAGATTTCTGGTCAGTCATTTTATCCTCATTTGCTTGTACTGCAAGATAAGCAGGCTCCTTGTGAAATCCTGGACTACGGCCACCTGCCTGCTATTCCCATCCAGCCAAAAAGAAAAGAGACACGAGGGAGGCTTCTGGCCAGGAGCAGTGGAAGTTCAGTGTGAATCCAAATGTGTGAAAGATGCAAATGGCCAAGACACAAGACTACACGTTTTCACTTGCAGATGATGTGAAACTCGGTTCTTTTACTGATATAATTGAGTGGGTCTAACTGGGACTAGAGCCATGAGCATGGCTGGCTCCCCCAAAGTTTCAGTGGGCCTTTGGTACCCACAAATGAGGGTAGTTCTTTGCTTGTACCTCTTTCACCCTCTTTTCATTTAAAAATGCACTCAAGAGCAGTCATCAAAAGGCAGGAAAACGTTAAGCACCAGAACATGATGAATCCGTTGGTAAAGCGAGTAAGTAGGAAAAGGAAGTGATGAGCTTCTCTTTGGGAAGATAACTACAATTTTATTAGCCTTGTCTGCTGCCTTGCACAAAAGTGGGTTTGTGCCTGGGGCTCATGGCCACTATTTTATCTACAAGAGTAACTGAAAGAGAGGGAATGTGTGTATTTGTATAGATTTTTTTTTTTTGGTGTTTCATTTATTAATTTTCTCCAAGCTGAGAAACACAGGCAGTTTAAATGCAGCAACTGTGGTGAGACCAGGAAGTAATTATTTCAAGAAGCTTGCAAATGTGTCCCTTATTAAACAAATGGAGGTAGGTTGGGTTTGTTTGTTTGTTTTAAGTAAAGCAACAAGGAAAGAATTGGAAAGGTGCTGTCTTCATAGGATACAAGTAAAGAAAAATTATGATTATATTCCCAGTAAGGAGACAGTCCTCTCCTGGAAGGGGAGAGAACTATTCAAAACCTTGGGGTTTTGTGAGCCTTGGGGAACAATTCTCCTTCAGACTTGCTGTTCTTTTAAGCTATAGTTCTTTTATAGAAAATCCAAAGAAAAAATTGTGTCAGCAAATGGCTTATTGATGAGTTAAGAAAACACCAAAAAACCCCAACCTTGTAAAAATTTAAGCTGAGATCTGTCTGCCAGATTGGTCCCAGTGAAACTGCACAAGATGGACTAAGGTGGCTGTAAATCAGCCCCTCTTTCAATCTGGATACATTTGTGGAATATGAGGAAAAGAACAGGATGGAAATAGGATGGGCTTCGAGTGTATCTTCAGCAATGGGTTGATTTAGAGGACTTTGTATTTGAGATATGGATTTTTATTGTTGTTTTTTCTCCCTTTTATCTATTAATAACAAGAAACCCACAAAAAAAAAAAAAAAAAAAAA